>PVIH01027346.1:7191-17218 GCA_004025045.1 Sigmodon hispidus | reverse complement strand
AAGAAAAATGACCAGATGTGTTGGGAGGGGGAAGAGACCTTGAATAAGGATATACAGGGAAAGCTGAACACAAAGAAAATATATGTGTAGCAATCTTATTTGTATTTCTACCCTTGATAAGCCATGCTTATGATTCTTATCCTCTGTATAGTTATTGTTAACTCTTTCGCATTTTAAATTCTTTTTACTGTTTTTTTTTTTTGATAAATACAAAATAAAGAAGGAAAAAAAAACAAACAAATAACTCCTTTAAATGTGTCAATCTGAAAACTAAAATAATACTGTTGGCCAACTTTAAAAATTTTTATTTCTAGCTTACGTGCATGCATGTGTGTGTGCTAGAGAAACTCATCCTTTGGACCTGTAATTACAGAAGGTTGTGAGTTGCCAAGAGTAGGGAATTGAACCTGGGTCCTCTGCAAGTGCTCTTAACCACTATGCAGTCTCTCCAGCCCCAGGGTCAATTTATTTTTATTATTATACTCTCTTTACTGGAATGCTTCCCCACGTAAATCACCTACATTCAAACCTCTTTCTCAGTATCTGACTTGGGAAAATCTAGTTCAAGGCAGGAGTTGTCAAAAAAAAAAAAAAAAAAGAAGAAGAAGAAGAAAGAAAAAAAGGCATAGAGGAGCTCCTATGAAAGTAATTATTTAATCAAAAGAAAAGAAAAGAAATGCCTGGTCTGACTTTTCTGGTACAAACTGCATCAAAGAGCAGGAGATTGTCACAGTTAATAACCAACCCAACAAACAAACAACTATTTTTTTTTAAACAGTTCCACTAAGAGACCGTGCCTAGAAAAATGAATAGAGGGGTGTGTATGGGGGGGAAATGGCCATTCTGAGGAACAACAGCTGAGGTTGACCTCTGACCTTCACAAGCATGCAAACACAAGAAAATAATGAAACATCTGTATTGACTTCTGTGGTACAAACGTATATTAAGTAACCAAGAAAATGGACATAAGACTAGAACAATTAACAACCAACCCAAACAACCAAACAATCCCTCAGAAAAATCATACACATATATACAAAGTGAAAAGATAAGAAACACACTGGAAGGAACTATTTGTCACCTCTACATAACATCTATAAATAACCCACAAATAAGCAATAGGTAGGCAACAACTCCCTGAAAGAAAAATAAACAAAAGTGGTGAATGTCTGCAGTAAGAAGTTTCTGGCCTGGCTTAGGTCCAGAGTTCAATTCCTAGAAACCACATGGTGGCTCACAACCATCTATAATCAGATCTGGTGTCCTCTTCTGGCATGTGTGTATACAAATAATTATTTAATCAAAATAAAAAAGCTCTGAGGTCTGGACTAGCAGTCCCAAAGTTTTATATTAATTACCAAGTCTGAATACAAAGTCTAATATTAATTATAAGCTAGTTGGTCCACAGCTCAGGCATATTAATATCTAACTTTAAGTTAACCCATACTTTTTATTCATGTTTAGCCACTTGGCTTGGAACCTTTTCTCAGTGCAGCATTCTTATCCTGATCCCTCTGCATCTGTTGTCTCTGCTCTGTCCTTTTGATTCCCAGAATTCTCCTAGTCCGCTAGTCCTGCCTATTCTTTCTACTGGCCAATCAGCATTTTATTAAACCAATACATGCAATAAATCTTTACAGTATACAAGAGCATTATCCCACAGCAAATGATCACTTAAAATACAAAAGCCAGCAATGTAACCATTGTAACCAATCTCTACCTTATTATTCATTACAACAACAAAAACATAAGAATGATGTTAGGGTTAGGGTTGACAACTTACTCTGTTAACTTGTTATACAAGCACAACATTTTAAAATTAGAACCTTTCCTTTCTCATTCATCCATAAGATGGCATATAAATATTAATATCACAATATAAAGCCTAATTTTAAAAGTCCCACATGAGGGATAGAGAGATGGCTCAGAGGTTGGGGACAATGTCTACCGTTCCAGAGGTCCAGAGTTAAATTCCTAGAAACCACATGGTGGCTCACAACCATCTATAATCAGATCTGGTGTCCTCTTCTGGCATGTGTGTATACAAATAATTATTTAATCAAAATAAAAAAGTAAATCTTAGGAAAAAAGTTCCACATGTAAAAAAGAAATAAAAAAGGAAAAAAGGACATGACTGCTCCTAGATGTGTTGGAGAAGAAAGTTTATTATAGATTTGGAGGACAGTATAGTTAGAGGCAGGTATATCTGTCAGAGTGCAGAGTGGTCATGACTCTGAGCCATGTGAGGGAAAGGGAAGGGAAAAGGGGAACCAGGTGCAGCATCCAGGAGGCCCAAAAGAAACTAAACAAAAAAGGCCAAGCAATCAAAATGGTTGAGTTATATAGGGAAGAGCAACTTAGAAGAGGGTAGCCCAGCCCTGGGCTGGAGAAGTTTAGAGTAGAAAGCAAGGTATGCCAGCTAGGATGGCCTGATTACAGGGAGGAGCTGAAGGATGGAGGGATGGGTGGTGGCCAGGTCCACTTTATATGTTAAACAGGCACCTGTGTGGGATAATGCTTTCGTACATTCTAAAAGTTTTTCACTTGTACTGGTTTAATAAAACACTGATTGGCCAGTAGCTGGGCAGGAAGTATAGGTGGAGTGACCAGACAAGGAGTAGACTCTATTTAGAACAATTTAAGGTTCACAGCAATATTGAGAAAATTTCCTTCTATTTTCTGTTCCACACATGCAGCACTTCCATGCTACCAACAATTTATACAAGAGTGTCACATTTAAAACTTTTAAGTCTATATAGAATATTGCTATTACTCACAATCCATGCTTTTATGAGAATTCAAGCTTAGTGTTACGTACTTATACTTACTACTCTTTCTTACTGTGTCTAAAATATTGACAGAAGAAACTTAAGGGGAGAAGATTTTGGCCCTGGTTTTGGGGCTCAACACATTGTTGTAGAGAGGGCATTGTTGGGATACACCTGGTATAGTGTCAGATGTTGGGGTTGCTCTATGCGCAACACCCTGCCAGTTTCCCTTTCAAGAGAGGATAAGAAGGTGCAGAGATGATAGTCTTCAGAGACTAGTTAAAACAGCAAGTCCATTTTTATTGAGGAAGGAGAAAGCTTTAAATATCTTCCTCCTAGCCAGGCAGAAGGACTTTGATTTGCTGGTATCTGCGGCTGTGGCATGGTTATCTCCTGCTGGTCTAGGTAATCTCATATTAGGACTTTCTTTGTTGTCAAGGTCCCAGGCATACCCAGGAAGTGGTTATAACCAGTTTGAGCTGGCTGAGGCCAGACTGGTCTCTAGAACGGTAGAAGCCTCTAGGACTTATATATCCCACATATCCACCCTTTTCTTTTTATTTATGGGACATGCACAGTGGGAGCCAGGCTGATTTGCCCTATTCTTGTTCACCCCATTTCAGGAGGGCTAAATATTTTGGACTATACCTGAGCTTTTACCCCTGTCTGGTCATCAGCCTTGGAATAACACCATTTCTGGAGAGCAGTCCAAGTGATGGGCTTAGGCAGTAGCATTTGAATCTTAGTGAACCATCAGTACATTACCTCTCTCAGAGGCTTTGCTCTGGGTTTCTAAGAGCCATTAAAAAAAGAATGGTTGCCTTGGTGGCTGCTCTTTGCTGGTAAATATGCTGTCGGAGACATTTAAACGAGAGAAGAGTTAAAAGCATCACTCCGCCCAACAGCACATATGTAAAGGATCTAGGGGGAGTCAAACAGTTTTTTAAGATTGTCTATGTATTAGTCAGGATATCAGTTTTTAGGATTATGGCTAGCCCTGTGGGTATATTTAACCAATGAATTTGTTCTAGAAGCAAGATGGAGTAATTAAGGGTCCTTTTTATGTATTGTGCCAGTAGGTTTCTCTCCAGTGAGATACTGGAGATCCTATAGGGGGTGAGAAAAATTGCCTGGTATCTGGGATTGTAAACTAATAATGACATGTCTCTTACCAACATTATTTTTTTTAGCCATTAAATAAACTCTGAAATGTGGGAGAGTCAACAGTCACAGGTAAGAATGGGTGGTAATTGTCCAAGTGCGCATAAATCGTTAATCAAAGTGAGGGAAATTAGTATAGCAAGGAGAAAGTATATTACCCATCTGGGGTTTCTTCTATGGCCAGAGATTCCTGATCCGTTGCTGGACAAACATCTCTGGAGGGTACTCATTGTGGCACTCTGGGGAAAAACACAAGTGTACTCTCACACTTGGGTTAGCAGGGGGGCAAGTGACTGCCTTGGAGACATATGGTATTTCTCTACCTGACAAATGGCAGTGGCACATCCCTAGACAAATAGGACCAGTGTTTATACACAGGGCTCAATCTAGCTCCATCAAAGCTGAGGAAATTAATTCAAACATAAAGTTGACACTTAGCTGGGCTATTTTTCATTTCTTATAGAAAAACTGTCCATTGGTACCTATTATCTGGCTGATGCAAATTAGACTCCTACACTATGAAAGCAAAATGTCCTCTATCTTGAGGTGCCAGGGGAATTTGAGAAAAGCAATCCTTAATGTCCAATACCACTATATAATGCAATGGAGGAATGGTACTGGCATGTGGAAGGCCATACTGTGGTGATCTCATCTTCTCCCTCTGATCATTTATAGCCAGAATTAATAATATTCCTTGAAGTCACTTACGACTGATTTGCTATCTGCATTGTTTGTATGAGCAATTATAAGTCTTAAGTCTGCCTTTTAAAAAAAAATCAATCCAAAAGTCACCCCAAATTGAACTTATAATTCAGGATCTTGTTTTTGGAGCTTGGTAACTTAGGTCTTGTGCATCTGCCTGCTATACTGCCTCTGCAGACAACATAGATGCCATCCAAAAGATATTTATATCCTTGTTTTTACTGTTGTGGTTTGCTGAATCAGGCCACTGAATTTGAAACAAGTTCAATGTAATTTTTTTTTAAGGATTAATTTATCCTTCTGGGATCAACAAACAGTGCCTATTCTCATACAAACATGCAGATGTATTTTTCACTCATGAAATTTTGGATTTCAACCAAAGACCCATTCTCCTGAATAATGGCATTGATGAAGAAGCGAGCATACACAGATCTCATCTTATGGCAGAAGCCCAGCATAGCACCCTTGATCATGTTCTGAAGATGACTACAAATGGTTCAGACAGTGGCCACTTCCTTTCTGTTAACCCACCATTTGTCAGCCCGTAGCCTCTTCTTTCCAAGGAGACTCAGCTTTACACCAATGTGATTAGAGTCCCTCCAGAGGGTTCCATTGGAACCCGTGTTAGGGTTTTTATTGCTGTGAAAAGACACCATGACCACAGCAAATCTTATAAGAAAAACACTTAATTGAGGAAACTCGCTCACAGTTTTTAGAGGTTCAGTCTATTATCATCATGGTGCAGAGCATGACAGCATGTGGGCAGATGTGCTGGAGCTGAGACTCCTATCTATATCATGCAGGCAAGAGGAAGTGGTCTGTAACATTGGGTGGTATCTTGAACATAGGAAATATTAAATCCTGTCCAACACTGACACACTTTCTCAAAAAAGGCCATATCTACTCCAACAGAACCATATCTCCTAATAGTGCTACCCCCTATGAATTTATGGTGGCCAACTACACTCAGACTACTACAGGTTGAGATTAGAGGGTCAGGGCTGGGGCTAGAATCCCAGATTATGGTCAGGGTTTGAATTAGGGTTAGGTTTAGGGAGCATCACTCTCTGAAGACTCATAAATAATGAATTGGTTTTTTGCTTTGTTTTGTTTGTTTTTTCAAGACAGGGTTTCTCTGTGTAATAGTGCTGGCTGTCCTGGAACTCGTTTTGTAGATCAAGCTGGCTTTGAACTCAGAGATCTGCCTGTCTCTGCCTCCCAAGTCCTGGGATTAAAGCCCCCACACCCTGACACAATTAATTGTGGATGAAGGAGGTAGAGACATAATAGGTGTGTATGCTCCTGTAAACAAACCCTCATCCATGCCCAAGTATACAATCCTAATGAAACTTGCTGGGTTATTAAAACAAAACAAACCAAACACAGAAGGTGCCAGTGAGGTGGCTGACTGGGTAAAAGTACTTACTATGCAAGTCTAATGAGTTGAGTTCAATGCCCAGGCCTCATAATGAAAGGAGAAAAACCGATTGCCAAGTGTGCTCTGACTGCCACACATACACGAGATGTTTTTGGATGTGTGTGGCATGCACACACACACACACACACACACACACACACACAGAGAGAGAGAGAGAGAGAGAGAGAGAGAGAGAGAGAGAGAGAGAGAGAGACTTAGAGCAACAGGCTTGGCAGCAAGTGCCTTTTTTTTTTTTTAAAGATTTATTTATTTATTATGTATACAGTATACAGAAGAGGGTACCAGATGTCATCATAGATGGTTGTGAGCCACTATGTGGTTGCTGGGAATTGAACTCAGATCCTCTGGAAGAACAGTCAGTGCTTCCAACCTCTGAGCTATCTCTCTAGACCCAGCAGCAAGTGTCTTTACTCACTGAGTCAACTTGCCATCCCCAGTACGGGCACATTAGATTACCCAGCTAAAATAGACAGAGAAAAATGCTATAGTCATTTCTGACTTATCATTGCTTCGGACATGTTCATTACATCATCTGTCTGATCCCATTTTCTTGCTTTATTCCTGGTAGTGTGCCTTAATAGCTTCCTGAGCAATTTACTTTGATTATAGTTGGAGCTGGAACTCTCCCTCATTTCCTTTCGAGGCCACTTGAATGGCTTTAATTACTTGCTGAATATTTTCAATATGTGGAGGAAGAATATAAAAAAACTTTGTGGAGTTGATTTTGAGGTTCAGCAAGTTTGGTGATGAGAAGTGGAGCAGCATGGACCAGCTGTTGAGTATGCCTCAGTCAAGGTTTCATGCTCTCTGTCCAGTGAAGCTTTTAAAAGCAAATGTTGAGTCCAAAATTATAGAAACGCTGGACTTCCTTTCTGCAGGCCTGGGTATTAATGAATGAAAGATTTTTACAAAGAATGAAAAAAATGAGAGCTATACCAACAGTACTTCCTCTGATTAATGTGGTCTTTAAAATGTATGAATTTTTAATCATAAATTTTAGTGTTATTAGTTTTAATTCTTTATATTAGCAGATTTTTAACCATATTTAACAAAATTAATTTATAAATTTTAAGGTACAGAATGTTTACATAGGGTATATTGAATTTTTTTGTCACTGTTAAAATGTCACTTAGCATTATCTACATTTGAACTCTCGCTAATTTGAATCCAGTGCCTAGAGTTCAGAGGTAAAATCTGAGCCCTGACCATAAATGCAGTCACAGGGTTGTGGATTCAAAGAAAAATTTAGG
This sequence comes from Sigmodon hispidus, assembly GCA_004025045.1. NCBI lineage: Eukaryota > Metazoa > Chordata > Mammalia > Rodentia > Cricetidae > Sigmodon > Sigmodon hispidus. Next base: position 9,899 of record PVIH01027346.1, on the reverse strand, counting down.
ATTATGAATAAGTTTTTAGTGGAGTAGTCTCTAAGTCTAAGTAACCTCAGCCAGTCTCCTTGAAGTAGTATTGGATGTAGAGCTCAAAGGACACTTCAACAGAGGTGCTCTGAAATGCTGAGTCATCTGGGCCATTCATTTCCAATGGAGACTTTTCAGGGGGTCTTCCTTAATCTAACGTTATCTCCTTTAACTGAGAATAAATCCAGAGCTTCTCATTTTCTGTAGAAAGAAAGAAAGAAACCTTTTCTCCAAAGTAGCATATCTTTTGATTTCAATTTTAAAGTCAACTCATTTATAAAATACATAGGTTGAATTAATCTAGCAGCATTTATAATTAAATAACTTTTAGCAGTGTTTACTACTTCATTTTCAGTCAGAAAACTTACACAAGACAATAGCACACAGTATCCAGACACTATTTGTATTTTCTATTTCTATGTGGCTTATTACCATTTTTTTATTCTTTATTTTTAAAGGAATTTCTATCCTTTTTCCTTTTTATTTTCCCTCTCAAGCCTATGTATATATTTTTTAACACACTATAAACCATGTACATTTTTTTGAATCTGTCTTTATTGTAATCTCTTATTTCTTATCTTTTTCTGTTTCTGACTATACCTTTGCTTGGCTAGAGTGGCTGATTCCACCCATCTCCCTTTATTTCTGTTTCTGAACACACCTTTAATCTGTCAATGTGTGGCTAAGGATTAAAGGTTGAGCAAGAGCAACTGGCTGACTCCACCCAGCTCTTAGTTTAGCTTCATAGAATTTAGCTTTTTAGTAGGACCCACAATTACCACTCTGAGGAATTTTAGGGTTCATATAATCACTAAATAAAGTATTGCTATCTGCTGCTCATGAGCTCCATTTAAGTATTTGGCAGCAGGGCCTCTTAACAGACTCACAAGTGTTTTGCTCTAAGGCTGAATCAGGGAAGCATCACTTTTTTTTTTTTTTTTCCCCTGAGAATCTAGCCTAGAACGGGGATCTTTGTAATAAAATACCATTGTTTCTTAAGTTACATTTTTAACAAAATGAAATTTGAGGGTCTATGTTTTTGTGCAAAATTTTTTCAGTTTGTGTTCTGTGTATGTTCTTTCATATACTAAAAGTTGTAGCAAAACAGATTTTTTTTTGCTGTATACTTTTTTATTATTATTACTATGAACAAAGAAGACATACTTTCTATTCTTGTATATCCTTATTCAAGGTCCCTTTCCCTCCCAACACATCATTCTTTCTTCTCCAGAACTCCCCATCCCCTTCCTGGGCAGGCAACAGACAGTCCCATGGTCCCACTGACCCAATATTGCTTAGTTCAGTCTCCTCTCCTGGCAGATCCAGTTTTCTCCCCTGTCCCTCAAGAGTGAGTCAGGTGTTCCTCTAGGGGGAGTGGGATCCCAGGAGTCAGTCCAGGGTGTTTCTGATCCCAAGCTGTTCAGTGGTTGTGGTTTGCAGCTTGGGCACACTTTGCTTTTTTCTTGTTTGTTTGTTTAGAGACCACTAATGAGTGAATACATCCCCTGCTTATATTTCTGGGTTTGTGATACCTCCTCGCTCAGGAGGATATTCTCCAAGTACATCCATTTACCTGCAAATTTTAGGATATCATTTTTTCTTACTGCTGAGTAGTACTCCATTGTGTAGATGTACCACAGTTTGTTAATCCATTCTTCAGTTGAGGGACATCTAGGTTGTTTCCAGGTTCTTGCTATTACGAATAATGCTGCTATGAACATAGTTCAGCTAATGTCTTTGGAGTATGACTGTGCATCTTTAAGGTATACACCCAGAAGTGGTATTGCTGGGTCTTGGGGAGATTGATTCTCAATTTTCCGAGAAACAGCCATACTGTGTTCCAAGGTGGCTGAATAAGCTTACACTCCCAACAACAATGGAGGAGTGTTCCCCTTCCTCCACATGCTCTCCAACATAGGCTGTCATCTGTGCCTTTTATCTTAGCCAATCTAACAGGTGTTAAGTGGTATCTCAAAGTTGTTTTGATTTGCATTTCTCTGATGGCTAAAGAAGTTGAGCACTTTTTCAGGTGCCTTTCAGCCATTTGTAATTCTTCTTCTGAGAATTCCCTTTTTAGATCTGAATCCCATTTTTTTTGATTGGGTTATTCAAGGATTTGAGCTCTAGATTCTTGAGTTCTTTATATATCTTAGAGGTCAGTCCTCTATCACTTGTAGGGTTGGTGAAAATCTTTTCTCATTCTGTAGGCTGTTGTTTTGTCCTATTGACAGTGTCCTTGGCTTTGCAGAAGCTTTCTAGCTTCAGGAGATCCCACTTATTGATTGTTGGTCTTAGTGTCTGTACCACTGGTGTTATATTTAGGAAGTGGTTGCCTGTGCCAATTTGTAGAAGTGTATTTCCCACTTTCTTTTCTATCAAGTTTAAAGTGGCTGGGTTTATGTTGAGGTCTTTGATCCACTTGGATTTGACTTTTGTGCAGGGTGACAGGCTTGGATCTATTTGCATTTTTCTACACACTTCCATCCAACTATGCCAACACCATTTGTTAAATATACTATCTTTTTTCCATTGAATGTTTTGGGCCTCTTTGTCAAAGATCAGGTGTTCATAGGTTTTTGGGTTAATGTCTGGATCCTCAATTCTATTCCATTGATCCACAAGTCTGTTTTTATGCCAGTACCAGGCTGTTTTTATTACTGTAGCTCTATAGTATAACTTGAAGTCAG
>PVIH01027345.1:0-17121 GCA_004025045.1 Sigmodon hispidus | reverse complement strand
GCTTAATCTTTAAGAGCATTTCTTTCAGAAGCCTTGAGTTCAGTTCTGGGCACCTGTGACAGGTTCTTCACAAGGTTGCCTGTAACTCCAGCTGCATGTAATAGGATGTTGGCTTCTTCCCTCCATAGATATTCTCCTCAAATTTACATATAGAAATACACCTTTAAAATATCTTTTAAAAAGAGGGGCTGGAGAGATGGCTCAGAGGTTAAGAGCATTGACTTTTCTTCCAGAGGTCTTGAGTTCAATTCCCTGAAACCACATGGTGGCTCACAACCATCTATGATGACATCTGGTACCCTTTTCTGTATACTGTATATAAAACAAATTTTTAAAAAAATATTTCTTAAAAAGAGATAAAAATGTATAGTTCTCCAATGTATATTAACCATTCATGGAATATCAGGTTGCAATAAGACTAGGCATGGCACATCCTCTCCTACTAAAGTCGGACAAGGCTACCCCGAGGAGGAAAGAGTCCCCAAAGCAGGGAACAGAGTCAGAGACAGCCCTGCCTCCTCTGTTCGGAGCCCCACAAGAAGACCAATCTACACAATTGCATTATTTCCAAAGTGCCCAGGTCAGTCCCAGGAAAACACTGTGGTTGCCAGTTCAGTCTCTGTGAGACCCTGTGAGCCCAGGTTAGTCGACAATGGATTTTCTTGAGGTGTTGTTGGTCCTTCTAGATCCCATAATTATTCCTTTCCTGAATTTGTAAAGACTTGGAGAAAAGCCCAGAAGACATCAGCCCTGCACAAGGAAATATAGAAATATAGAAAACTGAGGAACGCTGTGAGAGGGAGAGGTGGTCTGCCACAAGTATTGGTTTCCCATATGCTATATAGTCAGTCACGAAAGCACACATGCAGGTCACATTATAGAGAACTGATTATATTGAGGAATATATATGTTTATACATATACGAGTGATGAATAAAGAGGCCTTCAAGGCGATTTGGTTCAAGTATGGGAGTGTTTTAGGCAAGAAAGGGAATATTGTAATCTCAAAAGCAAAAGTTAAAAACATTTAAAAATGTGGAATGCATTTTATATTGAGATATTAGCAAATCTTGTGATAAGCAAGAAAAATGTATAGTTGAATAGTGATGTGTTTGTGTCAACATGACAAGGAACAATTGTTCTGGCTGCTGGTTTTTGTTTGCCATCTTGACACAGTGAATGATATTAGAGAAGAGGAAACAACAACTGCCTGGGGAAGCTTGTGGGGCATTTTCCTGATTGATTATTGAAGGTGGGGGACCTATCTAGTTGAAGAAAGCATCAGTCTTAGGCTGTTAGTCCTATGTGCAATGAGAAATCGGGCTGAGAAACCATGATGACCAATCCAGCAATCAGAGACCGCTGACTTCTGTTCAGTTAGAGAATATAGGTTCTTGCCCAGGGTTTCCTTTGATGATAGACTGTGAGAAGGAACTGTGAGCTAACATAAACCCTTTTCTCCCTAATAGTGCTTGGTCATGATGCTTTATCAGAGCAATAGAAACCCTAAGACACTAACTATATTAACTGGGGAAAGACTAAAGATGGAATTTGAAACTTTGAGGCGAATAAACTACTCAGAGCTTAATGGGCTGTTATGGGAGCTTGGAAAATAATGAGAACAGTGAGATGAGCAGGCTTGACTGTGAAGTTTTAGAATGAAGCAAAGGTCTATTAGAGCATCTGTGTGCTATGTTGTGTTAAACTGGGGGATGAAGAAATGGTTATCATTAACAAAATATTGGCGCCACTGAAGCAAACCATTGTTTTGCTAGGACAAGTGATGCTGCTATCTGAACCTGAGAAATTGGATATTAAGAAAAAAACAGCATCTTTGAGGTGACATCTCATGAGAAGTGTTTTCTCAGTAAGAGCAGACAATAAACTGTGGTCAAGAAGAGGTCAAATCTGTACTCCTTTTACCCACAGCTGAGTTTGATAATGTGCAAGAATCACCCGGTATTGCTGGTTTTTAAAGTTGTGAAAGGGTCCCGGAGAGCAACTGAGGCTTGCTGTGGGTAGTACCAATTCCATTAGCCAGTAGCAATGTGTTATGTGGTTGTATAGGAGGAAGTATCTCAGCTGCAGCATGGATTTCTCCCCTATGTAAATATTCTGTAGATTTATACTACAGCTGTACCCTTCCTGTCTAAACACAATCACACAAAGTTACCTTGGGCAACTTTCACAGCAACAATGCAGGAGCCTGATTCAAGGTGATTGTTCCTAACTTCACCCATTTACCTGCAAATTTCACTTTTCTTAATAGATGATTACTATTTGATTGTGTAAATGAGTAACATTTTTATATTGTATTAATTGGGTGATATACATCTAGGCTGTTTCGAGGTTATAATTAGGATAGCAATGAACATGGGTGAGTAAACATCTGCAGCAGATGTAGAGTCCATTGACTCCATGCCCAACAGTGGTAGAGCTGGATTTGTGGCATACCTATTTTCATCTCCTTGAGGAACCTCCACATTGAATTTCCCAGTGACTCTTCCAGATTGCAATCCCAACAACAACAACAACAAATGAGTGTTTCCCCGTTCCTATCATCCTTGTAATCATTTGTTTTATTAATCTTGGACATCTGACTTTGATAAACAAAACGACAAAATAATTTTAATTTGCATTTTCCTCAGCCCAGGGAGGGGCATCAAAGATCAAATTCCTCCCCTCAAGACTCAACAATCTATGGAGAAGAGGATGCAGAAATGTTTATTCATGGATTCCAATAACAGAAAGAAGACAATGATTGCATGACAGTTTTCTAAATTTTCTTATCATAAATATGAATAGAATTTCATGAAACCTTTTCTTGCATATATTGATTTTATCCTTTAACATTTCTATTACATTTTAAAATATAGTGAATCTTGACCAATTGACCTGAGGGTGGCATGTAAGGGTAGGAGAGAAACTGGGACTTCTCAAACTGAAGGAACAGCCCTCATAAACCCACACTGCCTCCACCCTTCTCTCTCTCCTAGGTTCAGGGTATGCTAGAAGAACGAGCAAAAGGAATGAGCTGGAGACCTAGAGCCCTCTCATAGTCCATCCAATTGAGAATGAAAGGGAGACAGGATCACTGGTCCCCTTTAGACTCACCCTGACCCAGAGGTGAGAGAGAGGGAGACGACCAGTCTTATGATAGTTCTCTGAGCCCTTAGCCTAAACTACTTTATTCTTCCCCTTTCTCTGTATTTTAATGATTTTTTTTTCTTGTAACCACCAAGGGAAGCCTTTGGTGTGATGGGAGCTGCACAGGCCAGGAGAAGAGCACCCATAGCTACAGGGCCTTGCTTTTTCCTTGAACATAGTTGAAGTGTTCTGCTGGCAGAGGACATCCTACCTGCCAGTGTATTATCTTAGGACTTATAAGATCCTTATGAGAAGTTGTGTAAGTTGTGATGATCCTGTTGGTCATAAGTGGATGTGACAAAGCAAGAGGGATTGTGCCTCCCTGAGGTCAACTCACTCCCAGTACAGCTTTTGGAAGAAGCCAGGATTTCCTGGTCAGGGTGGTGGTGAGCATGCTCCAAAGGGGTTCTGAGAATGTATGACAGGACTTCATGGAACAACAGGCGGCCTGTGGGGAACAGGGGTATAGGGTGACCAATTTGCAGAGTGTTTGCCTCATCTTAAGTCTTGGTATTACCTACCAAGTGAAATGAACATTCCTTAGGTTTAGGATATAGTGAAAAAGAAACTATCTGGCTCCTTGGTGAAGAGGATTTTTTTGACACAGGGTCTTGGGATACCTCAGGCTAGTCTGAAAACTCACTGTTATACTCCTGTCTCAGCTTAAAAAGTACTGAGATCTCAAATATGATCCACTGTGATGGGTATTCATAATGGTTTTTTGTCTTGTTTAGTGACAAGTCTTGTTATGAGACAAAGCTGCCCTAAAACTCAAAATCCTCATGCCTGGCCAATTTAAAATATATTTAGAATTGAATGAAAAAGAAAACACAGCACATCCAAAACTATGTGACACCATGCAGTTCTGTTTAAGAGTAAGTTCAAAGCACTAAATTCCTACTGAAAATACTGGAGTGATTTCATATTAATAACATGGTAACACACTTGACATTTGATGATTTCTCTACACAAACCCTTTTATTAAACAGGTATTCTTAAATTTTACAGTATTATAATTAGACTTTAGGTAATATTTGGGAATTTATTCATTATTTTGAACTAAGTAATTAGTAAGTTATCACAAAGTTTGATGTGTCTGGGGTAACACTGAGAAATATTACCTACATTTCACATTCTGATAAAATGTACATTTTTACCAAGAGTACACAGTTTGGTGGTTTTCAAAAAAAGTTTTAAGTAGAATAATATAAAGTACAGGTTGTAGCCCAATAGACTGCTGGGGATTCAAGAGTCCAGTTACTGAGAAAACCACTGGCAAGAAGATAGATTGACCAATCCAGATGCTGACTCAGTCATCATCCTCCAGTTGGTGGTTCTGTAGAACACTATGACTTTCAATGGTACTGAATGTGCAGGTTGGTACATTGCTCACTGCTAAGTGAAACATAACATGTCATTTTGATGCAAACATTGTTAGATTATAGAGTGATATTAGTCATATTTAATCAATTCAGATTAAAAGTTTGTGTATATTTCCTCAATTCAATAAGACAGATATTATCAAACCAAGAAAATCAACTATGAATCTCATTGCAACTCTACAGAGTGAATTACTTGTGTTAACAATATACCTGAATTTGAAAGGGAGTAGCCGTTGATTTTGGAAAATTTTAGTCTCCTGATAATTCTTCACATATTTATTGCAGTGAATCCTGTGTCATTTAATATTTACATTAATGCTAAGCATTTGATAACATTTGTCTGCTATGAAATCAAACCAATAACATTGTTTTTGCACAAGAATAGTGCAGTTCATAGACAGTAGCAGAGGGCTTTAGCTTTCAGACTGTTAGATGGATTTTAAATGAAATTATTGTATCCAAGATATCCTACATGACTCATGGACCATGGAGAAGAACGTGAGGAATATATCAGGTAACATTCTGAGGTCCTCACAGGGACTAAATTACAAGTTCATCTGTCATATATACACATATTATACATGTGAACTTATATGTGTGTACAAGTGTATATATATATGCCTATGTTATTTTGAAACTCAGTAACAGTGCTATTGGAAAAAAATTCCCCATGCTCTGATAGCATGAGGTGCCCCATGCTGAGATATTATTTACAACTTTAGGGAATAGGGAATAATGTCTTCCTTCCATTCATTTCATGGTGATTTAAAACTTTCCCTTATGCAGGTCCCTGAGGAGGAGCAGATGGACTCTTCAATACTGTATCTCATCACAGGGACAGGATGGCCACTGTGGTCATCACTGAATGCTTTGTGTCCTCAGACTCACCATTCTGCAGTGAACTTAAGATTTTTCTGTCATCACAACTCTTTCTGATGTCTTCAGGAAATCCAGTGTTATCTTCTACAAACAACTCTTAAAAATTTCTACAATGGAAATCTGTAACAACACAAGGCAAAAACAGGATCCTTGTCATCTCACAGAGTTTACAATCAAATCTAAGAAAAAAACTGAAATCCAGAATTATGAAGAGAATAGCATTTACTACAAACAAATATAAACACATAATGTGTCTAAGGGCATTGTGGGCATGTATTTAATTATACAGTCAGTATAATATATTATAATAAAACAGGAAAACTTCAATATTTCAGAAGCTTCTATATCACTGAAATGACTGTTTTATGTTTCCTTCTTAATTATGTGTGTGTATGTGTGTGAGAGAGAGTGTGTGCGCCTATGAGTATGTAATTATATGCCCCAGTGAGTGCTTATAGTCATGGAAACTGGAAAAGGTGGTCAGATGATTGAGGTCAAGATTTCAGGCAGTGGCAGAGCACCAGATGTGGGTGAGAGAGACCCAACTCAGATGATTTGCAAGAGTCCTAATAACATCGGAGACACTTATCTTGCATCTGTAAATTGGGTTTAATTTTTTTGGATGCTCTGATTCCATGTATGCTTGCATACCAGAAGAGACACCAGGTCTAACTAAAGATGCTTATGAGCTACCAAGTGGTTGCTGGAAATTCAACTCATATCTTCAAGAAGAAAAGTCAAATGCTGTTAACTGCTGAGCCACCTCTTCAGCCTGCCTCTGGAAATTTCTTATTCTTAGCCTGACTAAATTGGGATTTACCTTGCATACACATACAGGTAGTCTGTGTGTGTATTTCCAACACGCTTAAATGAACAGGTAAATGTTCCCAAATCCACTGATGCATGTCCCAGATTGAATAAATCAATAAAAAATGCTGAAAGTACCTAAGTACTGCCTTTTATTTTTGAAAACACACTGCTGTTCTCAGAAGTCTCTGTCTAGAATGAAGATCCTAGAGTCTTTGCATCTTACTAAAATATTTTAGCAAGAACCTGGAAACAACCTAGATGTCCCTCAAATGAAGAATGGATTAACAAACTGTGGTACTACTCAGCAGTAAGAAAAAATGATATCCTAAAATTTGCAGGAAAATGGATGGATTTGGAGAATATCTGCCTGAGGGAGGTATTACAATCCCAGAAAGAGAATCAAAGGATGTACTTACTCACTCATTAGTGGATACTTTTTTTTTTTAAAGATGTCATTGTATACAAGAGCTCAAGGCTAGACATAGCTAAATGACACAGTGCCTCACTTCTGTACTGATGGTCTCTGGCAGAGGTGTGGGTGAGGAAAGACCTGTTTTCTTTAAGGGTCTGGCCACAGGGAGTTTAATTATGCTCCAGTAAGTAAATGAGCAGCATAAATGGGCATTTTTTTCCTTCTTTATTTATTTTATATTTATCAAGAAAAACAGTAAAATGAATTTAAAATGCTGATAAGTTAACAATAACTATGAAGAAGATAAAAATCATAAGCATGACATATCAAGGGTGATAATGCAAATAAGATTACAACACATACATTTACTTTGTGTTCAGCTTTCCCTCTGAATTTTTTTTTTCCATCCCTGTATATCCTTATTCAAGGTCCTTTTCCCCTCCAGCCACATCAGGTCATTTTTTTCTTCTCCACAACTCCCCATCCCCTCCCTGGGCAGGGAGCAGACAGTCCTATGGTCCCACTGACCCAATAATGCTTAGACCAGTCTCCACTCCTGGCAAATCCAGTTTTGTCCCCCTCCCTCAAGAGTGAGTCTGGTGTTCCTATAGTTGGAGTGGGATCCGAAGGGTCAGTCTAGGGTATTTCTGATCCCAAGATGTTCAGTGGTTGTGGTTTGCAGCTTGGGCATGCTTGGCTTTTTTTCTTGTTTGTTTGTTTAGAGACCACTAGTGAGTGAATACATCCCCTGCTTATCTTTCTGAGTTTGTGATACCTCGCTCAGGAGGAAATTCTCCAAATCCATCCATTTGCCTGTGAATTTTAGGATATCATTTTTTCTTACTGCTGAGTAGCATTCCATTGTGTAGATGTACCACAGTTTGTTAATCCATTCTTCAGTTGAGGAACATCTAGGTTGTTTCCAGGTTCTTGCTATTACAAATAATGCTGCTATGAACATAGTTGAGCTAATACCTTTGGAGTGTGAATGTGCCTCTTTAGGGTATACACCCAGAAGTGGTATTGCTGAGTCCTTGGGGAGATTGATTCTCAATTTTCTGAGAAACCGCCATATTGCATTCCAAAGTGGCTGAACAAGCTTACAATCCCACCAACAATGGAGTAGTGTTCCCCTTGATCCACAGCCTCTCCAAAATAGGCTGCCATCTGTGCCTTTTATCTTAGCCAATCTAACAGGTGTCAGGTGGTATCTCAAAGTTGTTTTGATTTGCATTTCTCTGATGGCTAAAGATGATGAGCACTTTTTCAAGTGCCTTTCAGCCATTCTTAGTTCCTCTGCTGAGAATTCCCTTTTTAGATCTGTACCCCACTTTTTGATTGGGTTATTCAAGGTTTTGGGCTCTAGATTCTTGAGCTCTTTATATATCTTAGAGATCAGTCCTCTATCACTTGTAGGGTTGGTAAAAATCTTTTCCCATTCCCTAGGCTGTCATTTTGTCCTATTGACAGTGTCCTTGGCTTTGCAGAAGCTTCCTAGCTTCAGGAGATCCCACTTACTGACTGTTGGTCTTAGTATCTGTGCCACTGGTGTTATATTTAGGAAGTGTCGCCTGTGCCAATTCGTAGAAGTATATTTCCCACTTTCTTTTCTATCAAGTTCAAAGTGGCTGGGTTTAAATTGAGGTCTTTGATCCACTTAGATTTGAGTTTTGTGCAGGGTGACAGGCTCTGATCCATTTGCATTTTTCTACACACTTCCATCCAGCTATGCCAACACCATTTGTTAAATATACTATCTTTATTCCATTGAATGTTTGGGGCCTCTTTGTCAAAGATCAGGTGTTCATAGGTTTTTCGGTTAATGTCTTGATCCTCAATTCTATTCCATTGGTCCACAAGTCTGTTTTTATGCCAGTACCAGGCTGTTTTTATTACTGTAGATCTATAGTATATCTTGAAGTCAGGGATGGTGATACCTCCTGAGGTTCTTTTGTTGAGTAAAATTGTTTTGGCAATCCTGGCTTTCCTATTATTCCAAATGAGATTGAGTATTGTTCTTTCAAGGTCCAAAAAATATTGTGTTGAGATTTTGATGGGCAGTGCATTGAATCTGTAGATTGCCTTTGGTAGAATTGCCATTTTTACTATGTTGATCCTACCAATCCAGGAACATGGGAGAGCTTTCCATTTTCTGATATCTTCAATTTCTTTCTTCAGTGATTTAAAATTTTTGTCAAATAGGTCTGTTACTTCTTTGATTATAGTTACTCCAAGGTATTTAATACTATTTGCAGCTATTATGAAGAGTAATGTTTCCCTTATTTCTTTTTCAGCTCTTCTACCTTTAGTGTATAGAAGGGCTACTGATTTCTTCAAGTTTATCTTGAAAGTGGGGTATTGAAGTCTCTCACTATTAGGGTGTAAGAATTGATATGGGATTCGACCTTTAGCAGTGTTCCTTTTACATAAGTAGGTGCCCTTATATTAGGGGCATAAATATTTAAGATTGAAATCTCCTCTTGACCAATTTTTCCTGTGATGAATAAGTAGTGACCATCTTAGTCCCTTTTAATTGCTTTTAGCTTAAAGTCTACTTTGTTAGATATTAGGATTGCAACCCCTCTTGTTTCTTAGGACCATTTGACTGGAAAATCTTTTCCCAACCCTTTACTCTAAACCTGTGTCTGTCTTGGCGGTTGAGGTGTGTTTCTTGTAGGCAACAAAAGGATGGCTTCTGTTGTTGTATCCATCTTGTTAGTGTGTGACGTTTTATAGGAGAGTTGAGACCATTGATATTAAGGGAAATTAGTGACGATTGATTCAAATTTCCTGCCATTTTTGGTGGTAACTTGTTTGTATTTCCTTTCTCTGGGGTATTCTTCTGCGGAATTATTGATTGTTTGTGATTTCTGGGGTGTATCTGGGGTCCTTAGGTTGGAGTTTTCCCTCTAATACTCTCTGTAGTGCTGGATTGGTAGATAGATATTCTTTCAGTCTGACTTTGTCCTGAAATACCTTGTTTACTCCATCTATGGTGATTGATAATTTTGCAGGGTATAATATTCTAGTTTGGCAGCCATGCTCTTTTAGCATCTGTATAACTTCTGACCAAGCCCTTCTAGCTTTCATTGTTTCCATTGAATAGTCAGGCGTTATTCTGATGGGTCTGCCTTTATATGTGAGTTGGCCCTTTTCTTTTGCAGCTCTTAAAATTTTTTCTTTGTTCTGTATGTTTTGTGGCTTGATTATAATGTGGCGTGCTGACTCTTTTGGGGGGTCATATCTATTTGGTGATCTGTAAGCTTCTAGTATCTTTATAGGCATTTCCTTCTTCAGGTTAGGGAAGTTTTCTTTAAAGATTTTAGTGAAAACATTATCTGTGCCTTTGAGCTGGTATTCTTCTCCTTCTTCTATTCCTATTATTCTCAAATTAGGTCTTTTCATGGTGTCCCAGATTTCCTGAACATTTTGAATTGTGGCTTTTTTAGTTTTACTATTTTCTTTGACTGATATATCTATTTGAGCTACTGAGTCTTCCACTTCAGAGATTCTGTCTTCCATCTCTTGAACTCTGTTTGTTATGCTTGTATCTGTGGTTCCAACTTTTTTCTTCAGATTTTCTATTTCCATCTTTGCCTCATTTGGTGCCTTTTTTATTGCTACTATTTCAGCTTTTAGTTCCTGGCATGTTTCTTTCATAGATTTGTTCATCTCTTCCAATTTTTTGTTTGTATTTTCTTCTATTTCTTTAAGGCTATTTTTTTATCTTCTTTGAGAGCTTCAATGATCATCAAAAAGAAATTTTTGGTGTTGCTTCCTTCTGTTTCCTCCTCATTGCTCAGTTCAGGTCTTGTATTTGTAAGATCGCCACTTTCTTCTGGAGTTACCTTGTTGTTCTTTGTATTATTATGTAATTTTTTGCACTGACGTTTGCCCATGGCTTCAGTGGTTCACGATTAGGTGGCTCCTGGTCAGTTGTGGCACTCGGGCTTGTGCTTCTCCTGTCACCTCTCTGGGCAGGGTCTGAGTCTGTCCTTAAGGGACCCCAGGCGTTACCTGTTCCCTCAGTTGGAGGTGGAGGTGGGTAGCCGTGCAAATTCCCTCAGCAGCAGCTGTGGGTATGGTGACAGGCAGACTTTATCTGCGCCTGCTACAGAGAGCACTGGGACTCACTCTGCAGACAGCACCAGGTCCCAGAAGCGGAACCGGAACTGATGGGAGCTCAACTCTCCCTCCCTGGCTGGGATATAGGCACTTGGAACTGGTGACCCCTCCTCACCTCTGGGCGGGGTCTGAGTCTGTCCTTCAGGGAACCCCTTAGTCATCTGTTAGCTCAGCTGAGGTGGAGGTGAGTAGCCATGCAAATTCTCTCAGCAGTAGCTGTGGGTATGGTGACAGGCAGACTTTATCTGTGCCTGCTACAGAGAGCACTGGGACTCACTCTGCAGACAGCACCAGGTCTAAATGGGTGTTTTGGTAAATGGGAAGATCATAAGATGGGTATGAATATGAGAGGTCTGAATATGAGTTTGATGGGGTGTATGGAAAAATCACAAAATAACATATATATATATATATATATATACATATACATAAATAAATTCTGGAAAACAAATTCAATAACATATCAAAGAAATCATACACCACGATTAAGTAGGCTTCATCCCAGAGATGCAGAGATGGTTCAACTTCTGAAAAACTGTCAATGTCATCCATCAAATAAACAACCTGAAAGAAGAAAACACATGATCATCTCATTAGATGCTGAAAAAGACTTTGGCAAAATCCAACACTCCTTCAGTATAAAAAGACCTGGAGAGATCAAGAAGACAGAGAAATTACCTAAATATAATAAAGGTGGTATACAGCAAGCTGACAGCCAACATCAAATTAAATGGAGAAAAACTCAAACCAATCCCACTAAAATCAGGAGCAAAACAAGGATGTCTCTTCTCCCCTTATCTATCCAATATAGTTCTTGAAGTTTAGCTAAAGCAATAAAAAACAAAAGTAGATTAAGGGGATACAAATTGAAAAGGAAGAAGTAAAATTATCTCTATTTGCAGATGATATGATCATATACATAAAGGACCCCCAAAATTCTACCAGAAAAACTCCAACAGCTGATAAACACATTCAGCATGTAGAAGTGTACAAGTTTTACTCAAAAAAAAAATCAGTAGCCCTCCTAGACACTAAAAATAAAAGTGCTAAAAGGCAGGGAAACATCATCCTTTAGAATAGCTACAAATAGCATTAAGTATGTTGGAGTAAATCGAACCAAAGAAGTAGCAGACTGTTTGACAAAAACATTAAGTCACTGAAGAAGAAAACTAAAGAGGATATCAGACAATGAAAAGATCTCTTATGTTCCTGGATCAACATAGCAAAAATGGCAATCTTACCAAAAGCAATCTACAGATTCAATGCAATTCCCATCAAAATCCCAACCCAATTTTTTAACAGATCTTGAAAGAACAGTTATCAACTTCATACAGAATAATAAGAAACACAGGATTGTCAAAACACCCCTTCTCAATAAAAGATCTTCAGGAGGCATCACATCTCTGACTTCAAGCTATACTATAGAGCTACAATTAAAAATAGGCTAGTACTGATAAAAAAAAAATGACAATGAAAACCCCAACATTAAGCCATGCACCTATGAATACCTGATTTTTTTACAAAGAGGCTAAAAATATTCACTGTAAAAAATACAGTATTTTCAACAAATGGTATTGGCATAACTGGATGGTACTGTGTACATGAATGCAAGTAGATCTAAACCTATCACCTTGCACAAAACTAAAATCCAAGTGGATGAAAGACCTCAACATAAACCCAGCTTTATTGAACTTGAGAGAAAAGAAAGTAGGAAATACCTTCCAACACATTGGCACAGGTGGCCTCTTCCTAAATATAATACCAGTAGCACAGACACTAAGAACAACAATTAATAAATGGGACCTCCTGAAACTGAGAAGCTTCTGTAAGGCCAAGGACACAGTCAATAGGACAAAATGACAGCCTACAGAATGGGAAAAGATTTTCACCAGTCCTACATTAGACAGAGGACTGATATCTAAAATATATAGAGAAGTTAAGAAACTAGAGCCCCAAAACAAAAATAACCCAATTAAAAATGGGGTTCAGAATTAAAAAGGGAATTCTCAATAGAAGAATTATGAATGGCTGAAAGGCACTCAAAAAATTGCTCAACATCTTTAGCCACCAGAGAAATGCAAATCAAAACAACTTTTGAGATACCACCTTATATCTGTCAGAATGGCTAAGATCAAAAACACACATCCTATGCTGGAGAGGTTGCGGAACAAGGGGAACACTCTTCCATTGTTGGTGGGAGTGTAAGCTTGTTCACCCACTTTGGAAAGCAGTATGGGTGTTCCACAGAAAACTGAGAATCAATCTCCCCAAGGATACAGCAATACCAATATTGGACATATACCCTAAAAGACACACATTTGCATTCTAAAGGCATTAGCTTAACTATGCTCATAGCAGCTTTATTCATAATAATGAGAACCTGGAAACAACCTAGATGCCCCTCAATGGAATAATGGATTAACAAACAGGTACATCCACACAATTGAGTACTACTCACCAGTAAGAAATAAATAAATAGATAAATTCTAAAATTTGCATCAAATAGATGGATTTGGAGAATATTCTCCTGAGTGAGGTATCACGAGCCCAAAAAGATAAATTTGATATGTATTCATTCATAAGTAAACTTTAGACAAAAATCAAATACCCAAGCTGCAAACCACCACCTCTGAACAGTTGAGATCAGAAGGAACTTAAGAGAGACAACTAGTGATCTCCCTAAGAAGAGAAAATAGACAAGATCTCCTTAGCAAATTGGTATCATAACCAGGAGTGACCAAGAAGAGGTGAGAACAAATCATGACAGAAGGAGATGGCTGAGTGAGAGGAGCAACAAAGACTGAGGAAAAAAGAGATGAATATCTTGATAGCAGAAGCCAATGTGGGACTGGAAAGAGGCCCAGTCCTAGGGAAACCTCCAAGAACTCTCAGGATGTCCCTGGCTAGGACTTCAACCAGTGATGGAGAGGGTCCCTAAACAGGACTTCACCTATAATCAAATAAATGACCATCCTAAGTGTCATTATAGAACCTACATCTAGCAATGAATAGAGGAGGAAGCAGAGATCCATAGCTATGCCCCTGGACCAACAAAGACAGTGTCTTGTGCAACCTTCACAATGACACATCCAAATATTAAGGTATAAAGGCAAGAGTGGTTTTCAAAGACATTTGTTGTAGAGTTTTTATAGATCATTATAGCCAATATAATGTTTAATCCTATGAGGAGTCCAGGTGACAAAGCACTGGTACCTACAATAGCAGATCCATTCTTGCCAACGCTACCATGAGGGATCACATGAAAATAATTTGAAAAGAAAAATATTGCTTCAGTGACTACTGGAAAGATCTTCAGTTTTATTTCTAGAACAGGTATCAGATAGACCCAGATTGTTGCTCCTCCAAATGTAGACAATATAAAAATCATCACTAAAGCTACCTGAATCTCAGTTATATCCACTCTTACAAATCTAAACACCCCCAAGAAGTAAGACTGCCAGTGAGCACAGTAAAACATGAACATCCCAACAAAGGAGCAGAACAACAAAGCAGAATTTGTTTCCTGGTGAACAGCAACTGCAGCTCCAATGTCATAAATACTAAGCTGAGAGTAGAAGCAGGATTCAGAAGCATCCATCACCTGTGGAAATGAAGCTACAGAGAAGGAGACTGATATTTTGATCCAGCCTATGGTAAATTCAGTAAGTCAGCTAATAGCCCTGATGGGAAGAAGCTGCCCTGAACCTTTTGCCAGCTGATCCTGGACCCCATCTTCAAGGTGTTTGACACCATCATAAACTCCAGAAAGGAGGAGCAGGTCAAGTTGATAGAGAAGCTGGACATTAAGCTTGACAGCAAAAACAAAAACAAGGAGGGCAAGCCACTTCTCAAAGCCATGATGCCCACTGGCTGCCTGCTGGGGATGCCCTGCTGCAGATGATCACCATCCACCTGCCATCCCCAGTCACTGCACAGAGAAACTGCTGTGTGCTGCTTTACAAGGAGCCGCTTCTGTGCCTTTGGTAAAGTATGCTCTGGGGTGGTGCTGACAGGACTCAAGGTCTGAATCATGGGCCCAACTACATGCCTGGAAAGAAGGAGGGGAAACCAGCAGCCTTTGGCATGGCTACCAGCTTTCCCTTCCTCTTCTGGTTCATGAGAAGCCCCAAGGCCCCAGAGTTGACAGGGCTTGTGTTGTGACCATGTCATTGATGGCAGGAGTGTCTTACCCAGGGGATTTGCTCATGTGCCAGTTCTTAGGAAGCCCTGGTGTCCATTCATGATGTGTGTGAAGCCTGGGAACTGGATGGTAGCCACACCCCATGTGTGTACTCTGGGCCCTGGCTGTTCTGCCCAGTACTGTCATCAGTGTTGTTCAGGGCTATTTCTATTGATTAGCCGATCCTGGCTCCATGTCAGTAATCTCTCATAATAAGCAGCAGTTATCAAAATGACCATTCAGTCATTCCATCCACATCTGAATGTGATGGCTCTGGACCACAAAAGAACTTCGGTTGTCAGTGTCTGCATTCCTACGCTATCTCCACACATACCATTTAATTACACAGATATCCTTGAATTTTACAATATTATAATTTCTGAGATTAGGTGATACAGGAGAATTTATTCATTTTTTTAAACAATTAATCAGTGTCTTTGACAGGAAGTTTGATATATCTGGAGGCACTTAGAGAAACATTGCCTACATTTCAAATTGTGATAAAACTTAGTTTTAGTATGAGTGATAGAAATTTGTTATAAATTACACATGTGTATGTGTACATACAAAGAAAAATATTTAAGAACTGGTAGTAATATTTTTCATTTTGTTTTATTATAATTTCATACACAAATACTGTTTTATCATTTCTTCAACTCCATCTTTCCCTCTATCACACACACACAAACATACACACAACTGGGTGGATTGCTATTTACATAATACCTTAAATTCCAATTGTGTTGAAGTTTCTTTTACTTATGACTCAAAAAGCTAATTTTCCTATCTATAACATTAGGTTAAAAACTTACCAAATGAAATGTTATATGCAGAATTTTTAACAATGGAAGAGATCTAATCACTGGAAGAACTATATGCCAGTCTGCCATGTGACAGTCTGAATGCAAATGATGTTGATAATGGTGATGATGATATTGGTGATGATGTTGTTGAGGATAACAATGATGATTTTAATAATAATATTGATAACTGTGATGATAATAAACATCATGGTAAAACAATTGAAGGCTCATCCTCTGAGAATATTCTGAATATCTGAAATAATTGTGTTAACTATCTGAAGCTTTGAGATCACAGACTGGAAATACTTTCATTATGAACTAATTCAAGCATACAATATAAGAATGTCTTCAGTTATGTATACTAGGAAATTAATTTTACAAACAGTATTATCAATCTACTAAAATAAATATGAAATCTGAAGGTATTATTAATAAATATAGTTTTAGTAGTTTCATGTGATGGGAATTGAGAAGAAAAGACTAATAAAGTGATTCTAGTGGCACAGTACATAACTTCAGGTCCCTGAGTTACTGAGGTAGAGAAGACTGCCAGATGGCATATTCCAAAGACAATAGTAAATCAGGAACAAGAATTGTTGGAATCTAAGCAATCAAATTATTGAATAACATTTATTATAACAATAAAGAATGTATACTATACAGCATAAAATAGTATAATTGAAATAATACTTGTAATTAATATAAGATAAAATAGAAAACCAGAAGGAACATTATATAATAGGCTTTTCTGAACTATCAGTAAGTAGGAAGTAAAGGGAAACCCTCAATGGAATGAGTTGGAACCTGAGAAGCTCTTACTCAAGGCTAAATTCCATACTCTAAAAGCATCACTTGGGGTTTCTCTATTGGATGGTGGTGGCCTGTTCAATATCTTTTAAAGGAATTCTCATTTCTGGACAAAACCAGAGGATTCAGACAAATTCTGTTAAATGCTGTAAGTGGTTTCTAAAAATAGTTTTCAGTAGAATAATATAAATAGTGCAGGTTGGAGCCCAATGGACTGCTGGGGACTCAAGTCTGCAGTTACTGAGAAAATCACTGGCAAGAAGATAGCTTGGCCAATACAGATGCTGAAGCAGTCATCATCCTCCAGTTGGTGATTCTGTAGAACACTATGACCTTCAATGGTACTGGATATGGAGGTTGGTTCATTGCTCACTGCTAAATGAAACATAAAATGTCATTGTTATACAAATACTGTTAGATTATAAATGCATATCAATTCATATTAAATGAGTTTTTCTGTATATTTCCTCAAATCAATGAGACAGATAGAACCAAACAAAGAAAAGATTCATCTGTTATGAAATCAAATCAATAATATTGTTTTTGCACAAGAATAGTGCAGTTCATAGACAGTAGC
>PVIH01027344.1:5365-17227 GCA_004025045.1 Sigmodon hispidus | reverse complement strand
AGTTGTTGTTTGTTAGCAGTAGTTTGACCTCACTTATGTTAGTACCTTTCTCTTTCCCAGACACTGTCTTATGATGATCCCTATAGTATGTAGTTTTATACCTAGTTTAGAACCTTCCTATTTAGACAAAACGGGGAGATGTAGCGGGAAATCAGGAACTATATATGTGAACGATCGCGTCATAGGACTGGAGACGAGCAGGGCGTGGTTAACTGAAAAGGATTCCGGAAGTAGACCTTTGAGGGAGAGGACCAGGACAGGAAGTCATCATTCTCTCGTGAGAGTTCCCCGACCGGGTGCGCGGTTCGCCCCAGCTGCCCGGGAGTTCGGACATACGGCGTGGGGATGAAGATTCTTCCTCAGAAAGGCTCTGGTGCGCTGCAACCTCATCCTGTCATCTTCTCTTAAAACCGGCTCTGTTTTGTAAGTGATTTTCACCAAATAAACCCTGTTTAAAACATATCTCATGGCAGGTTTTTACCGCGATACTGTATATTATAACTTAAAATCAGGGATGGTGATGCCTCTTGAGGTTCTTTTTTTGAGCAAAATTGTTTTGGCATTCCTGGCATTCCTATTATTCCAAATGAAATTTAGTATAGTTGTTTCAATATATGTAAAATAATTGTGTTGGAATTTTGATGAGAAGTGCATTGAATCTATTGATTGCTTTTGGTAGAATTGCCAGTTTTAGTATGTTGATCCCACCTATCCAGAAACATAGGAGATCTTTCCATTTTCTGATATTCTCGTCAATTTCTCTCTTCAGTGATTTAAAGTTTTTGTGAAATAGATCTGATACTTCTTTGGTTACATTTACTAAAAAGTATTTAATGCTATTAGTAGCTATTATAAAGGTTGATGTTTCCATTATTTCTTATTCAGCCTTTTTATCTTTAGTGTACAGGAGGGCTACTGATTTTCTTGTATTCTGCCTCACTGCTGATAATATTTATCAGCTGTAGAATTTCCCTGGTAGAAGTTCTCAGGTAGAATTTTGTATGCCACTTATGTATATAATCATATCATCTACAAATAGAGATAGTTTCACTTCTTCTTTTTCAATTGTATCCTCTTAATCTCCTTTTATTCTCTTATTGCTTTAGCTAAAACTTTGAGGAGTATATTGAATAGATACAAGGTGAGAGGACATCCTTGTCTAGTTGCTGATTTTACTGGGATTGAATTGAGTTTTTCTCCATTAAGTTTGATTTTGGCTGTCAGCTTCTTATAAATTGCCTTCATTGTATTTATATATTTTCCCTGTATTCCTGATCTCTCCAGGACTTTTATCATAAAGGAGTGATGAATTTTGTCAAAGACTTTTTTATTATCTATAGATATGATCATTTGTTTTGTTTTTCCTTCAGTTTGTTTATATGATGGATGACATTTGTAGTTTTTGTATGTTGAACCATTCCTGCATTTCTGGGATGAAGCCTACATGATCATGGTGCATGATAATTTTTTTTTATTTTGTTGTATACAGTTTGCCAGAATTTTGTTGAGAATATTAACATCAATATTCATGAGGGAAATTCATCTGTAATTCTCTTTCTTCATTGTGTCTATGAGTGGCTTGGTTATTAGTATAATTGTGGCCTCATGAAAAGACTTTGGTATATTCCTTCAGTTTCTACTCTGTAAAACAGTTTGAAGAATATTTGTAATATTTATTTTTTAAATTTCTGTTAGAATTCTTCACTGAAACCATCTGTACCTGTGCTTTTTTTACTTGGGAGTCTACTTTTTCTTTATGGGAATTTTTTATATTCTATTTTAAGGTTTCTATTAGTTTCATATAGCTGTTTTTAAAGTCATTTCCTTCTGTTCCCTATTCATTTATATGTTCAGGTCTCTAAGCTATAGAACCACTTGCTTCTTCTGCTGGTGTCTTTTTTACCTTTGTTTTGTTGTGTATATTCTTGCACTGGTGTCTGCCCATTGTTTCCTCAATTTACTCTTGGTTAGTTTTTGGCTGGCTCTTAGTGGGTGGTTGGTCTGAGGATTCTTAATTAGCTATGTGTTCAGTGGGCCAGCTGTTCTCTTGAAATTGCAGTGTAATGATGCTTGTCATCACCTCTTCACCTCTCACCGCTCAGCTGTATACCTAGGGCCTTGGCTGCTACCTTGCTGCTATAGCATCAGCTGTGTTCTAGGCAGATTGTGTTCTTTGGCTAAGCTGTATTCCCTTCTCAGGGCCTGGGTTCAGGTGGTGGAAGTCACCTTTTGATCTCTGACCTCTCAGCTATGCACCTAGGGTCTTGGCTGTTCCCGGATGCTATTAAACCAGCCATGGATAGAGCGCACTGCGTTCCACCTGTCAGAGGGTGCGGAGTTTACTGTCTGAATTCTCACCTCGCAGCCTTGTGCCCAGGGACCCAGCTGTTTCCCTGCTGCTATTATGCCATCCGTGTCCTGGGCTGCTTATGTTCCATGCCAAAACTGAGTCCAAAACTAAATTTTCAAATTGTAATTTTTATACTTATTTAATTAATGCTAAAAATTCATGCTCTTTAATTATTTAGTGTCAAAGAAACTAATTGATTTTTTATTCTGTGGTTAACAAAAAAGAAATTTGCAATTCTTTAAGTGAAATATTTTGAATACATATGATGACATTGTAAATAGCATTCCATAAGAATATTTCTAGCATATTTTTATATTGTTTCCAGTTTACTTACAATGAGTTTAATTGCATGCAGTAATTGCAATCATGGATTATGATGTCATTCTATTATTTATACATGTATTTGGTAAAATCTCCCAGACCTCTTGATTGACTTGGTCAGTTGGGTATTCTAAAACTGAGTAGCACTAGAATGGAAAAGTTAATAATTAACCTGATTTGCTTAGTAAATCCCAAAGAACAGTAGTCACATCTAAAGAAACAAACAAACCATCTTACATGACTCTTTCCCATGAGACTTTGCTATTCACTGAACCTTTCCTTCTAGTCAGCCATCAGGGATTAGGGTAATATATGGACTTTTCCAAACACTTTGTCTCATTGAATACACTTACAAAGAACTCATCAGTGTTTCAGTAATAATTAACTGGAAAACTTTTGAACGTTTCATGGCTCCCAAAGCTAGTACTGTCATCAATACAGTAAATGAGATAAGTATAATATTACTGAAGGGAGTTGATGTCATAGATGCATAAAACTTTATCTTTGGGTTGGACTGTCTCTCTCACTCATAGTGTTGGTTGTCTGTCATGTTTGGAGCTGTATGCTAAGATAAAAATTCTGCAGAGAGAAAATTAAGTGGATAAATGTTTTTTGTCTTTAAAATCAAAGGAAGCATATAAAGGAAGATATGGTAAGTGTACACCTCTTAAAATACATATTTAATAGAAAATGAACAGGATAGATTTAGTCAGGAGAAAATGGGAATTTCTGAGGTTTAGGCCAAGTTAGAAAGAAGATAGTGTCCTTGAACTTAAACTAATAAGTTCAAAACTGTAACAAAATTCTCTCTCAAGATGCCTATTAATAATTGTGAAACCTAATAAAATCTGATTTCAAAGGTCTTTTAGAATTATGGTAATTACATCATTCAGGTTATCATTTATTTCACACATAAATCAGAGATTAATTTTATAGTCTGTCAATCAAAAATTTAGAAATTAACTGTTTATAAAATCACTTTACAAATTCTACAAAGAAAAGTATGTACCTATAAAAAGGAGCCAGAATTTAACACTGCATGATGGAAATGTACCAAAGCAGTACTATATCTGTGACTGGGCTGGACCAATGTCTTTCCTAACAATCACTGTTTTTTTTTCAATATTGAACTTAGCAACACTGTGTTAGAGTGTGAAGGTGACAATGTCAGTGTGAATCTTGCACAATTCTGGCTTAGCACACATACAGTTTCTTTCTCTTCCCTTTGTTTCATAATATTCTGAGTCACTATAATTTCAAAATGAATTTTTTAGCATGAGTTTGTAGAATTTAGAGCACCATACACATCAAGAAGGTCCTTAAATTTAGATTACATCCACAGCCCATACCATATTTACATCTTTATATTATATGCAATTCATAAGATTTTATATTTTAAAAATGTTCGTTGTGTACACATTTTTATTTGAAAGAGGTTCATTTGTCTTGATTACTAATGGTTTGACTTGACTAAAGCATTAGTAAATAAATCTTTTAAATGGAAATTAGTATTAACTTAATGCCTTGCTGTGTACATATGTCTCTGTGTCTTTGTGAAGGTGATCTTTTATATTCGGGGTCTATGAACTTAAATGAGACTGTGAACTCAGAGCAAAACTTCAGCTGTAGTTTCTTGAACATTTTTTTCTCATCCATTTTGAGACAAGGTCTATCACTTATATAAAATTTTGAGGGAATATTACACTTTCTTATCAGACTGATCCAGTGATTAAGCAGACTCTGTTCTTTATTGGCTAATTTAGATTTAACTCTGTGCTCCCCCTTCAAATATGTATGTTAATTTTGGAGACTAAACTCAGGTGCTCATTTTGGTAGGACAGGAACTTTAACAGGTTAACATTCTGAATAGACAACTCCTAGTCATATGGTAAGAATAAAATCCTGAGTAGATTCTATCTTTTTTGCAACATCTCTATTTTCTTTTCTGTGACTAGGAGTACTTTTCTTTACATATAATTGTCAAGTACAGTATCTATTTCACTGTTCCACATTATTTTCAAAGAGTCTTCAAGATGTGACATCTCTTGTATTAAAACCAATATATTTTTATTTGGTATAGTTGTTTATATCTAGACAGCTCATAAATGAAAAGTCACCTCTTTATGTCACATATAGATCAATAACCTGAATTTTAGCTCATTGAGTCAATTCTAGAAATCCACAAACTTAGCAGAAAATTTGTGATAGATTTCAAGCTAGCCTGCATTATTGCAAAACAGCATGGCTAAACACACATATACTCAATAGAAAGAATATTATACTAACCATTTTCCATTTGATTTGAGTCATGGTATTAATACTATAATTCTATTGGGTTATTGGTAGCAGTGGAGATTGTTAGAATTAGGTTCATGTCTCCGGTAATTTTTGAACAATCACAACACTGCTTCCATGTACTAATATTTGCATAATTAGACTCTTAGAACAAGATCCTTTCCAATTTCAAAGTGTATATCAGTGTATTTAAGTTTTATGAATACATTTCTGATTTCATTAGGTGACATGGTATAAAGATCAGTCAATCACTGCACTGCTAAATTACAGATTCTTATTTTTTTGTTTCTAAGACATTGATTAAAATTCTGAACATTACCTATGAAAGCTCATATATTTCATAAAAGCTACATTTTCTACATGGAAGTGTACATTTGTTCTGCATTCTCACAGCTTCTAATTTGGAAAATTGTCTAAAGTAATATGAAAATCAAAGCTAGAATTCTTGTTTTACTCACATGTTTACCAAGAACTTGTCTCCTATGACTTGTGCTTCACATTTCTATAACTGAGTGATGACATCAGATAACAGAATCTATAGAAACAATAGACATTTAATCTATGTATATTATTGACTGATAGACTGCCTGCTTCTAAATCATACCTGTTAGAATCACTCACCTGTTGCCCTTCCATTGTGTTAGAATAACAATTCTTTATGCAGAATGTGTCTCCTCTTTATTTTCTTATTTAAACTGTATACTACCATTCTTACATGTGTATGTGAAGGTGGTATAATTTAAGTAGTTATATCTCAATATAACATTATCTAATAAATCCTCTCACCTGTTGATTAATGCTAAGTAATAAGCATAGGTATTAAAAAACAGATTGACATTTTTTTACTGTTGTAATATTTTGATTTTTAGATGTCATGAAATTTTTAATGTTTATAATTTTTAATGTTAATATTGATATGAGAAAGGAATTCACAGTAGATTTCTTTCTGGGAAAAGATGATTAAAGAAGACTTTTTTCTCATATGGACTTATAGAACAAGATATTCTTTCATTTTGAATGCACTGGTCACTGGTTCTACCAGGATAACTTTTCCATCTTATAAGTGCTGACTTATCCAAGAAATATAATGGGAATTTTTTTCATAACCATGTGAATTTAAAGATTTCAGCAGTTCTTTTTAACTGTGTTCATTGGTGTTCAAATAACTACATGAGGTTAATGAACAGGATCTATTTGCATTTTCCACCTTGGATTTTTAGTCTTCATCTAATGTGATTCATGGATTTACAAACAGGAGGTAAACAAGACCATATTTGCTAATGAAATCCAGTATTTTTCTCTTATAATTGAGTACTGACTTTTTTTGTTCAATAAAAAAATGGACTGCAGAAATCTAGTAATGGGAATAATATTTTTGATAGAGAATACAGTTGGAATTCTGGGAAATGTCTCTTTTCTTTCTTACTACATAGCTCCTTACTACAAGAAGCACAAATTAAAGCCTCTAGATTTAATTCTCATGCATCTCATCATTGTTAACTTCTTGATTATTGTGTCTAAAGGAATGGGCAACACATTGACAGCTTTCAAATTGAAACATTTGTTCGATGATTGGAGCTACCAACTTTTTATGTTTGTTCTAAGAGTTTTTAGGAGCATGTCCATAGCTACCCTTTGTATTTTGAGTATATTCCAGGCCACTCTTATCTATCCAAGAAACTCTTGTTGGAAGAATACTAAAGACAAATCTCTTAAAGTCATTGGTCTCTACATTTCTATCGGCTGGGTCTTTTATATCTTGATAAATGCCATCTTCCCTTTGTACTTGACCATGAATATACATAGAAATATTACAAAAGAGATAGATATTAAACAGTATACAGTTATAGGTCATGACAAAATCACAGTCTCCATATATATAGCTTTCTTTGTGTTTCCTGAACTTCTATTTTCTGTCCTTATCATTTGGTCTAGTATATCAATGATTATCATTTTGTATAGGCACAAACAGCATATTCAGCATATTCGAAGTACTCATACTTACCATAGTAGCTACCCTGAGTTGAGAGCCACTCAGAAGATCCTTGTTCTATTGTTTACATTTCTGGCTATATATACCCTCTCTGCTATCTTACATGGATATAATGCTCTACTGCATGATAATAATTTATGGCTAATAGATATCACAATTGCTATAACTTTGTGTTTTCCCACTTTAAGCCCCTTTGTACTTATGAGTCAAACCTCCACTTTCTCTAGACACTGCTTTCATTGAATAGAAAATACAAAATTCACTAATATAATTATAACTATTTAAATTGCATGTGTTTTCAATACTATTTTTTAAAAGACACCATACACAAATTCTTTGTGAAAGACACTTCTCTATGTAAGACAAACTTTAATGAATATTTTTTTTCCAATGGTGGAACTTATCTAAAGCTATCAAAATCCTTAGTGTTCAGGCCTGTATTGCATAAATTCTAAATGGTATTATTAATAGAAATCTGAAGCACAATATTGGAGAAATGATGAAATATCAGAAATACATGGAATAATCCAAAGCCACTTCTCACCTAAGCAATTCCTCAGGCTAAAAAGAGTTGGTCTTATGTCTAGAAATTCTAAGACTCAATGAATCTAGTCTTGAATGGAAACAAAACATGGCCAAAGGGAAGGATTTCTGCCTACATTTGCCTATTTTATTTCAACCAGCTATCCTAAATCCTGGTTGAAATTTTCTGTTGACAGAATTAAAGGTGTGTAACATGACTGCCTGTCTCTGTTTGCCATTAAACTTGGAAAAATCTAGAGGATTTCTGCCTCCCAAGTGCTGGTATCAAAGGTGTACATCATCTTTCTCTGAATTTTATGCTTGGGCTCTGTGGGTGGCTCTGTCCTCTGATATTTCAGGCTAATTTTATTAAATATACAATATATCACCAAAGGCCTTTTACCATTTTGCTTTGTTTAGTGTTTCAAGCAAGTTCTCTCTATTTATTAGTCTTAATTGTCCTGAAATTTGCTCTGTGTTATTTTGTCCCTGATAGTTTCTTTTGTGGCAGTGGGTGGGTTGTCTCAGAGTAAAATGATACAGACCAAGGAGTCAAGTTAAAATAAGCAAGCTCAATTTATTTCATAAAGGGGAAAGCCTTATATATCTTTCACACACTCAGGGGGATGGGCTTGCTTTGTTGGCATCTAATGATATGGTGTGGTTGCCCATCACTAGTCCAGGGCATGTTAAATGAGGACTTTTCCCCTGTTGCCAGGGCCCCCAGGCAGACCACAGGCTGCCTTATGAGCAACGCCTATTTATGAGGGTCCGTTAGCTCTCTGTCATGTTTATGAGCACCCTATGAGAATACGCTTTAAGGCACTAGTTGTAAGAGGTTTGAACTCACCAAGGCCAGGATGGCCTTAGAAGACTTTAGAGCCTATACATTCCACATCATTTTAAATCAGGCTGATCACACACTCACACAGATCTAACTTTATCTGTCTCCTCAATTCTGTGATTAAAGGCTTATGCCCTCCCCACATTTTTATCCTTTGTGTGACATTGTTATGGCATTATTTGACCCAGGCTTTGTTGAGTAGTTCATGCAATACACATTTTCAATTCTATTTTCTCTGCACTTAAAAGTTTTACTTGGCCTTTTTATTTCACAGCTCTGAATATTTTTTCTTTATCCTGTATATTTTGTGGCTGAATTCTGATATTTTGAGAATATGTTTTTTGGTGGATTAGAGTATTTTGTTGTTGTTTTCTTGACCTTCTTTTATGTTCATTGGCATTCTTATCTTTCAGTTGAAAAAGTTGTCTTTTGTGGTGATATGTTACATATTTAATAAAATGTGGAATATCAAGAGATCAACCCATAGTCAAAAACTAGGCAGAGGTAGATCTGAGAGTTCTGGATCTTTGAGGACAAGGCCAAACATCTGGTCTTCCATGGCATATTTCCTTAATCCCATCACAGGGAAATTCATAACTCAAAAGACAGATATCTTTCTGTGTTTCTGTGAGCTCAAGGCTGACTACCAAATAGAGTGGATCATGCTTTTAATCCTAACCTGGATTGGATACAGTTGGCCAAGAAGAGTATTTGAGGCAGGCTCAGGAAAACAGCAGAAATTAGAAGCAACCAAGAGTGAGGCTGAGAAAGCTGGAAGATACCTGGATGAGATTTGATTTTGGTGATTTCTCTCTCAGATATTTCAACCTTTCC
The DNA here is from genome assembly GCA_004025045.1 of Sigmodon hispidus. Lineage (NCBI taxonomy): Eukaryota > Metazoa > Chordata > Mammalia > Rodentia > Cricetidae > Sigmodon > Sigmodon hispidus. Next base: position 8,068 of record PVIH01027344.1, on the reverse strand, counting down.
TCAATATCTGGTTCTAAGTCTCTTTCATTATAATCAGAATTCATGCTACACTTGTTGTCTAACTCTGGAGCATGAATTCCAACCCCGCCCCCCAAAAAAGCTGCGTGCTAGCCAGAGCAACATGTGGCCAGAGGAGTAATTACAAGCAGGCTAGCCTTTCTGTTCTGAGTTAGCCTCCAGTTTTAGGCAAACTAGCCACACATGTTTTCATTTCATTTTTATCTGAGTAAGTTTTCAGACACTGGCCTCTTTCTTCTGGTGGGTTGTGAATTTTTTTCTCTTTTTGGAACCTGTCCTTGGGCTGCTATACACTAGGTAGCTGCCCCAATTCACAGTTATTTGAATTGTTACTGACAACTAGATTGGTGAGTACAGGATATTTTTAAAAAGAGGAAATTTGTTCAAGCCAGTGGAAGGTGCTTGGTCTCTACACAATTTGATATTGGAAACAGTAAAGGAAAAGACAAAGTAATTGGATTATTCTTATAATGTTTATCATATTGTTTATTATAAATGTTATTGGTTGAATTATTTCTGTTTTATTATTTAAAAAGTCAATTAATGTGAATGCTAGAAAACATAGCCTTTAAAAAGCCTGTTAAGAGAGAACACAAAGATATTCAAACCTAAACAAAGGAATATAAAGAACCAACCTCAGCAATGTAATCTAAAATTACACAAAAAGACTAAGGTCATCAGACAGCCTATATTAATATACTCGGAACTCTTTAAAAATGCAAAATGTTAAAAATATTATAGAAGCTAATTGGGCTCCAGCAAAAATGTTAGAAATAAGAAGAGTCATAGAAACAAATGTTACATATGGGATGCATTCACCATTTGTAAAGCAAATGTTAAATTCATTTTCTCTGTCACTTGGAAATAAGTCAAAGAAGTTATAACAAGATGTCCTACCTGTTCTTTCTATAACCAATTTTATTACCAACAGGGAGTAGCACTACAGGTATACATAGAAATGAAATCTGGCAGATAAATGTATTTCATTTTACAGAATTGGGAATATTAAATTATGTACATCATAGAATAGATATATTTTCAAGATTTCAAAAGATAACTTCTTTGAGTTCAGAAAAGGCTCATTCTGTAATCACACATTTGCTAGAAGTTATGGCCATCATGGGAATACCTGTACAAATTAAGACTGACAATGCTCCAGTATATGTCTCTAGTAAAATGAAACAATTTTTTGCTTATTATAATATAAAGCATATTAGAGGAATACCACACAATCCTACAGAGCAAGCAGTCATAGAGAGATCAAGTCAAACTCTAAAGAATATGCTAAATAAACAAAAAGGAATAACAAAAAACACTAGAAGTAGGCTACATAATGCATTATTCACTTTGAATTTTCTTAATACCAATGAGAAAAGAACAACAGTTGCTAAAAGGCATTATATTATAGAAAAAAAAGAATGAGCTAAATCAACCTTTCTACCTCAAAGATGTACTGACCTCAGAAATAGAGGTCTGAACATATGCTACATTGGGCAAGGGGTTTTGCTTTTGTTTCCATATGTGAAGAAAAGTTATGGATGCCATCAATATTAATAAAGACTCAAATTGAACTAGAAAAATTTGATGAGGATAAAAATTGATGGCTCATCCATCCATATTACAATTTTTTAAGTTGTAAGACAAAACAAAAGATTGGCATAAGTTTATGTTTTTGTCTTTATAGAAAACCAGAAATACCCATCTTTAAGAAAAAACCTTGAACATCTAGACATCTACAACAGAAGGGAGTCTATCCAAAAAAATTCACAAGCAAAAGAATATCATGCCTATTGGTACCAATATAATCTATAGGGTAAAATCTTATTTCTTAATATATATATATATTATTTACAAGAAATGATTAAGTCCTAGTTTAATTATAATTTGAAGCTGGCTTTTGAGTTTGAGTATGCCTTTCTCCATCTCTAAACACAAGCATACTTATTTTTTTTCCTTCTTTATTTTGTATTTATTAAAAAAACAATAAAATGAATTTAAAATGTTGAACAGTTAACAATAACTATAAAGAGGATAAGAATCAAAAGCATGGCTTATCAAGGGTGGTAATGCAAATAAGATTGCTACACATATATTTACTTTGTGTTCAGCTTTCCCTCTGAAATTTTTTTTCCATCCCTGTATATCCTTATTCAAGGTCCCTTCCCCCTCCCACCACATCAGGTCATTTTTCTTCTCCGCAACTCCCCATCCCCTCCCTGGGCCGGGAGCAGACAGTCCTATGGTCCCACTGACCCAATAATGCTTGAATCAGTCTCCACTCCTGGCCAAATCCAGTTTTATCCCCCCTCCCTCAAGAGTGAGTCTGGTGTTCCTATAGTTGGAGTGGGGTTCGAAGGGTCAGTCCAGGGTGTTTCTGATCCCAGGCTGTTCACTGGTTGTGGTTTGCTGCTTGGGCATGTTTGGCTTTTTTTCTTGTTTGTTTGTTTAGAAACCACTAATGAGTGAGTACATCCCCTGCTTATCTCTCTGAGTTTGTGATACCTCGCTCAGGAGGATATTCTCCAAATCCATCCATTTGCCTGCGAATTTGAGGATATCATTTTTTCTTACTGCTGAGTAGTATTCCATTGTGTAGATGTACCACAGTTTGTTAATCCATTCTTCAGTTGAGGGACATCTAGGTTGTTTCCAGGTTCTTGCTATTACAAATAATGCTGCTATGAA
>PVIH01027342.1:0-17133 GCA_004025045.1 Sigmodon hispidus | reverse complement strand
GAAGAGCACTTTTTCAGGTGCCTTTCAGCCATTCGTAGTTCCTCTGCTGAGAATTCCCTTTTTAGATCTGAACCCCATTTTTTGATAGGGTTATTCAAGGTTTTGGGATCTAAATTCTTGAGCTCTTTATATATCTTAGAGATCAGTCCTCTATCACTTGTAGGGTTGGTGAAAATCTTTTCCCATTCTGTAGGCTGTCCTTTTGTCCTATTGACAGTGTCCTTGGCTTTGCAGAAGCTTCCCAGCTTCAGGAGATCCCATTTATTGATTGTTGGTCTTAGTGCCTGTGCCACTGGTGTTATATTTAGGAAATGGTGGCCTGTGTCAATTTGTAGAAGTGTATTTCCCACTTTCTCTTCTAATTTTCTGTTCCAAGTGATCTGACAATTTCTTCTGGTCTCTGAGAGTATAAGGCATGCACATCATACACACATCTATATACAGGAAGAGCAGTAATACACATAAAATAAAAATAAAAAAATCTTTTTCTAAGAATTCTAAACCAAAACACAAAACAACTAAATATTCTGCCCAAAATCACATTGCTGGTTAGTCTCAAGGCCTAGTTTTAAACCCAGAACTTAACTGCACTCTGTTATTATTAGAGTGGAAAATAATTCTCCTCTGATCAAGAGAATAGAATTTCTAGCCTGAGTGAAAATCTAACATTCCAGTTGATCAAGAGAGGTCAATTACTGGACCAAGGGACTAACCTAAGGAAGGTGGGCTCACTGCAAGCCATACTGTATAGACTTGCTACAGCCATGTAGCTCCATGAGTCAACCCAATTTTCTAAATTATTATTTTTCTTTGATTCTATTTCTTTTCCAAGCATGCTTTTCTTGTTTCTTTGGGTTGCTCCAATAATTGGGGCTTTCTTACTTATTTTCTAAATGACTCCTCTCCACAAGATTGTTGCTTATCCTCCTTGTATCTGACCTCTGCCCTTGTCAGTGCTCTATTGTTTTGAAGAGAAACCATGACTACTGCAACTCTATAAAAGAAAATGCCTAACTGAACCTGGCTTATAGTTCAGAAGTATAGTCCATTATTATCATGGTCATAATTAGGCAGACATAGTCCTGGAGAGGTATCAGAGAGTTCTACATCATGATCCAAAGGCATTAGGAAGAGAGAGACACTGGCCCTAGGTGGAGCTTCTGAAACCTCAAAGCATACCTCTAGTGACATACTTCCTCCTACATTAACAAGAAACACCTACACTAACAAGTGTAGGATGAAGTTTTTCTGTCCAGGTCCCTTGGTCCAGACAAAGCTTGTGGTCCTGCAGCTGCTTATAAAATAATTACTCAGAGGTTTATAGTAATTACAAATGGTTTTGTTCAGGCTCATTACCAACTAGCTCTTACAATTTAACTCAACTCATTTTTATTCATCCATGTATTGCCACATGGCTCTGTGGCTTTACCTGTGTCCCATTACATCTTGCTTTCTTGAAGGTAGCCTATGACTTCTCCTTGACTCTACCTACCACTTTTTCATCTTTAATTCTGCTTGGATTTTCCATCTGCCTCTGAACTGTCTTGCCACAGGCCAAAACAACTTGTTTATGAACAAATGGTAATAAAGCATATTCACAGAGTACAGAAAGACATTCCATATCAAACAAGGCCAAATGTTTTAATGCTTTTGAATAGTGCCACTCTGTATGAATCTATGCAGGCCATTTTCGTTAAAACCACCACAAACCCATTCAAGATTAAATGGCAGTGTGTGTTTCCTGTTATCTTCTATACTTCTCTGGGAATCTTGTGGGATTTACACCTGTTTTACTCTGTAATTTTATTTGTCTTAACACTAACAAAATGCCCTTAAGCTTCTATTTGAGTCTAGTCTTAAATTTTTTCAATAATAAGACTAAGAAGTTCAAGAAGTGATCCCAGTTTACTATGTAAGCTTCTTCTGATTAAAGGAAATCATAGCATTTATGCTTAAAAAACATTTTCTTCTTCCCTTCTGTTTTGCCTTTACATCCTTGTACTTTGTTCTCTTGTCTCTAGTAAAATTAAAGAAAAATCATCATTAGAAAAATGGCAAAAATATGATAAATTATCTTTTTGTGGTAAGTGGTGTTGAAATAAAATTCTCCATATAGCTGAGAGAATTTTATTTCAACACCGGGACTCATTGACATAGGTCATGCTCCCACAACACTGGAGAGCTAGAAAGTAATTTAAGAATATTTTAGTGAGAAAAAAAAAAGTGTAACGTACCAACATGGATTCATAGGGCTGATGAAATGGCTCATCAGTTAAAAATACTGTCTATATCCCAACAAATTTGCCTGGAGTGGATGCTGAACTAAGCCATCTTGGGACCTCATGACCTCCTGCCCTTGCTGGCGAGGAGATAAGGAGATGGGGAGAAGAGGGAGTGACTGGGAGGGGAGGAAGTTGAAGGGAGTTTGAACAAGGGGATACATGGATAAAAAAATGAGACTTTAATAATGATAATAATAATAAAGAAATATTTTAGAAATAGTTTTTACTTAATAAAATATTAAAAAAAGAGTACCATCTGTTCTAGCAGAGGACTGAAGTTCAGTTCTGAGCACCCACATATCTACCTACAGTGTCCTGTACATTCGAGTTCCTAGGGATATGATGACTTCTTCCAGATTTCATGGGCAATAGGCAGAGACCTGGTACAAAGACAGATATGCATACAAAAATATCCATACACATAAAATAATTTAAAAATTAAAAAAATAGATGTATGCAAAAATATGCATTAATACTTTTTTTAGGACTTTTGGTGCTTGTTTCTGCAAAAAATAGAGGAAATCTGTAGGTATTCTGTCTTATTAGGCTTTCTATTGTTGTGAAGGGATACCAGGATCACAGAAACTCTTATAAAGGAAAACATTTAATTGGTGCTGGTTTACAGTTTCAGAGATTTAGTCCACCATTATCATGGCAGGAAGGATGGCAATGTGCAGGCAGATATGATGCTGAAGAAGAAGTTGAGTTCTGGATCTGGATCTGCTGGCAGCAAGAAGAGCCTAGGAGACATTATTTCTTGCTCAAGTTTCTGAGACCTCAAAGCCTTCCCCAGTGCCACACTTCCTTCAACAATGCCACACCTCTGCCAACAAGGCCACACCTCCTAATAATGCCACTCTCTGAGCCTATGGGGCCACTTTCATACAAACTACAAAAGACTCAGACCCAGAAACCCCTAAAATCTTCAAATTGTTTCTCAACTTTAAACCCAGATTATAATTGTTTACATGATAATTTTATGTGTGTCTGTATGCACATGACACATGTGAGAAAAGCCAGAGGACGACATCAGAATGATTTCCTCAATCACCTCTTTCCCATATTTTTTTTGAGACAGTCTTTTACTGAAACTAAGATTGACCTTTAGTTAGAATGGCTGGCTGATTAGCTAGCTACAGGAATCTGTCTGATTCTTGCCACCTTTCGCCATTCCCCAGCAATGGCATTACAGGAAAATGTGGATACATCTGCTTTTTTTTTAACTGGATGCTGAAGATCTGAACTCAGGTTTTCATGCATGTGCAGCAACTATATTACACAGTGTGTTAACTTTCCAACCCCCTACATAGTTTTGAAAACTAGAAATTCTAGCCCAATTAATAAAATAATTGTTTCAGTTATTATTTGTATAATACAAGAATACAAATTTAGATTTTATTAAGGAATGCTAGCCTATACCTTTAGATAGATTTTGATTCCAAACCCTGTATTTTCTATAATACCTTATTTGAATTTAGAAGTATTAGTTAATATCTTAGAGACAAAATTTCTCATAGACAAGATGGATAAAACTGTACAAACTTCAATACGCAATGAAGACAAATAAACATTTATTTAAATATTTATTTTTACTCCTTATTAACTATGAGTACTTGTAAATGGCCATTTTCTTAATTCAATTTCAAATTATTTTTCAACTAAATTACTTGCCATTAAAATGTTTTGAATATGAGAATTTCATTTTCTATTCCTCTATAAAGTTATGTAACTGATTACAATGATAGTATAACCAAATTTGTAGGCTTTATAATTTTTAAGCTTTCTATACATTTTGGAAATTTTATAAAATATACATAAAATAAATAATTACTATTCTTGTTTTCAGAGGCAGAATATACATTTTCAACATTTTTATCATATTCATAATTCTTAGAAATAAGCTCTGTTTAGGTTAAGAACAGCTTTTAAGAATACCTTGAAAAGAAATATTGAGAAATTTTACTAAAGAGTTGGATCTTCAATCCCATCTGAACTTTTAGTTTATTACTCCCAACTCTCCTTTTTATTCCAACAATACAATTATTCAAAAACATTGTTTCTATTCAAAATTACCCAGCCTCTGCCTATTTATTCCTTTCTTCCTTCCTGCCAGTCATAACCAAGCCCCTCTTTAAGAACACAATGGAGTACTACTCAGCCATAAGAAAAAATGATATCCTAAAATTCGCAGGCAAATGGACGGATTTGCAGAATATCCTCCTGAATGAGGTCTCACAAAACCAGAAGGATAAGCAGGGGATGTACTCATTAGTGGACTTTAAGCAAAAACATTTATATTTCATTGAAAGATGATGGGTGAATAAACTGATTTAAAACACGCACACGCACACACACACACACACACACACACACACACACACACACACACACACACACGGAAAGAAACAAAAACAAAAAACCCTTCTGGTTTGACTATAGGATTGCTTAGCAGAAATTTGTGGTGGCTACATTGCATCCGTGGGCATTAGCTGTGACCTACTGTGCTTTCTTCATCTGTACCTGAGTCAAAGGAGCTTTTGATTTTATTTTTTATGTTTCATGTATTTTAGAGAAAAGAGAAGTTTTATTACGGTATTTTTTTAGCTATCCTAGATGTTTTGCTTTTTGTATAAAGTTTGATATTGATTTTCAAAAAATAATAAAAAAAAATGCTATGTTAGAATCTAGACCAGATTGATGCTCAGGCTATAAAACATGCAGCATCCCTCCCCACCTTGCAAATACTGACAGGCATCATACAGGGGTAACAGTCTGTGAATCCCTAGCTAACACATTTCTAGATGCCCAGGTTTCTCACCTAAAGAATTGAGTTTATACCAAAGTAAGTATTGTTAGTAATGCATCCTGCTTCCTGCTCCTTCTCCTGCCTCCAGCCAGGGAAACCATGGGGCTTTGAACTAGTCTCCCACTGTGAAATTGCTCCATCTTCAGAATGCTGTAAGACATACAAAGTACGACTTCTGTAATACAGGCCGGGAGTCTTCTCTTTTTTTTTTTTTTTTTTTTAAAAAAAAGCTTTATTTATTTATTTGCCTTGGTGTTTGCCTGGAACTGGAACTACAGACAGTTGTTAGCTGCCATGTGGGTGCTGGGAATCGAACCCGGGTCCTTGGAAGAACAGCCGGTGCTCTTAACCACTGAGCCATCTCTTTAGAATCCCTGACACGTTTGTCTTTGGTGCTAGGACATGAACATTCCATAGATCGCCTCTCATGTTTATTGTCTGTCTGTCTGTCCATGGCATTAATAACTTTTCTAATAAACTCCTTACTCCCAGCAATCCATTTCAATGTCCCTCTTGAACTAACATCCCACACATTTCACCAATCATAGTTACAAATTGCAAATATAAATTTGAATTTTCAGTGTTCCCCTTTAGCAAGGCTCAGTTGTAGTCTTCCCCAACATGCTTATTTTCTATTAAGTTGGTAACTAGGAGCTGGATGCCATCTTTGCTTTGAGATAAACTTTATCTATGTTAATGTGGCAAACACAGCTCCTACCTCAAAATAGATAAGAATTTGTTCTGGGTTCAAATATGAGTGACCATGGCATGAGACCACAGATTCTGATTTCTCTCAAGTTCCATGTTCAACATGGGACCATTTTTAGAAAGCCTTTATATTAACCAAAGAATCATAAATGAAAATGCTAAAAACATCAGATAGGGAGCAAAGAGAGAAATCAGCAACAGATCCCATTTGTTCTCTAACAACATCCTTAGCATTTGTACTGGTGGAAGCTAGGTTGATGTACCCAAAGTCCTTATGTTAGGTCATATGCAGTGGCCAACAGTGAATGGCCATGAGAAGCTAAGGATAGCTCAAGATGAGCAGCTAAGGATAGTTTAAGATGAACTACAGTTAGGCTCTACACATGTGACATCCCAGCTTCCTTGTTTCAATGAGCTAATCCACCTTTGTAGAGTGTGGCTCTTTTATTCATAAAGACCCACAACTCTCATTCTATGGTGCCAGCAGAAAAAATCCTTATCTCAGTTCAATGCATGTTAGCTTCACTTTCATAGTTCCAATCATTTTTTGCCTATATATGACAAGGCAGCAAATTGGTAGATTGTTACCTTATGAAGGTGTTCTTAGTGACTCTACAATGGCAGCAATGAAGCCTAACACGGAGTGAACATTAATGGAAGACTTAGACAAATGTATCCTACATTAACTAGATAATACAGCGTGAAGACAAACATTATAGATAACCTTGCAAAGGTGGTTGTCATCAGATTACAGAAACACTCTAAATTTTAGATTCATTTTTATAGACAACTGACGTATTTTTTTTCCTAACTACCCAGAAACCTTAGGTAGAGTGAGAAATCAGTCCCCATGTAACACTTCCACACTTCCTTTCTTCTTGATTTTAGCCTGCATTTTGGCTTAATAATATGTCAAACTGCTGGTGACTCAAGGTGGCCAGTACTAGTAAGAGTGAGTGCTGTTGCTCCTAAGTTGTGGCATTGATGTCCTGGTGCTGACAATGCCTAATTGTTCTATAGTCTCATTTTTTTCTCCTGATTTTTGTTTCTGTTTGTGTTTTATGTTATAACTCTTATGTTTACACACACACACACACACACACACACACACACACACACACCTGCATTTGGCTTCATAAGGGAATGTGGGTACAGATGCAGGTGGAACCCATAAAAAGTGTCAGATCTGCTGCGAGGGCTGGAGTTACTGGTAGTTATATGACCCGTGAATTCAGGAAACCAAACTCTGGTCTTTGGCAAGAATAGCATGTGTGCTTAACCCTAATCCTTGACCTCTAGGCTTGATCTTGGACAGATGTGCTATGACAAACAATATTAGCCTATTAGATCACACCATGCTGACCTTGATGTTCATGGATTTATAACAATCTCCCCTAATTCCTATGAGGCACAACCTTTTGGGTTATTTGAAACTAAAGAATCAAATAACTTTTGGAGGACTAAAAGACTGCTTCTCACATTAAGGGAGCATGCCATTTCATGAAAATCCCTTTTTAAAATAAAGCTATAAAGTATTTCATTTGCAAATATGTCTGATCTGTACTAAAAAAAAGTACATTTATGCATATTTAAGAGTGAACCTCTTCAGCAGTAGGGCTTTGCCCAAACCCCATTTTTTTCATCTTGATGTAAGCAAGAAGTCCCTTCTGTTCTGTGAGAACTGATTTCCAAGAAGCTCTGTGATCCAGAGGTGTCAGGATGAGGGAGGAGCTCCACATCAGCCCTGATTCAGAGCTCAGGCGTTTTTCTGCTGCAAGGTCTCAAAGCTTCACTAGTGAGCAGCAGGGGCCTCAGGATTATTATCTATTCAGACAAACTTTTCATCTGGTCATCATCTATTCTTGGCTTGACATGCATTTATTGAATGAGATATTTTGCTCTGGGCAAATAAAAATACCTGCTAGATTTAAATAGAACATTAAATTAGTTTCACCTGCTTTCCTCAATGTGACTGTAGTCAAGGAGAAAACAGAGTGAAACGACAGATCTATTTTCTGCCTTTCGGAAAATGTGTCTGTGTATATATACCACTCTGATTATCCCCTGATGAATTAACCCCCTGGATAACTAAGCTGCCTCTTCATGAACTCTAGTTCTAACAGTCCTTACTTCTTCTCCTCAAATGAACTCTTTTCATTAGCTGGAAAATTGTTCTTACAGTTTTATTTATTTAGTGTGTGTTCACATGTGTGCCACGGTGTGCTATGTGGAGGGTAGAGAACCAGAAATAAGAGTCAGCTTGCACTTTCTAATCATGTGAGTCCACGGGATCAAACTCAGGTTGTCAGACTTGGCAGCAGGTGCCTTAGCCACCTTGCCGCCTGGCCAGACCAAGCTATTGCTTTACTTATGATATTATTTGAACAACAATAAAAATTAGCCAAGAAACCACAAATTCTTGCTTATAGCTATTGTTCTGCTGTGCATAGGGAGCTTGTCTACCTAATTTTCTAATCAGAAAGAAATCATAAATGTTATAGAGACAGACATATGTAAGTGGAGCTTAATCCCAATGCCAGTGGAAAACTTTATCAGATAGGATTCTCTGAACAAATCTGGAAAGACCACAAGGAATGTGGATGACAATACAGGAGGTGAGGATTCCTAAAAGGAACAGGAAGGATCATGGCACTGTAAAAAAATGCCCCCATCATGGACAGAATATTACTCCATGAAGAATTAAGGAAGGAGTGAAGCCAAAAGATGGATTCCAGACTGGACAGATAGATTTGGGCAATAAAAGGATGATTGAGGTAAGGATACAAATTCAGATTGAGAACTTGGCCATGAGACAACTGATGGAGAAATTTGGCTAGTCTAAATCCTGACTACAGTTGATGTTATTAGTGATAGCACAATCAAAGCGCCTTTCCCAAACCCAGCACATTCTAACCAGAGTGTGACATAGCAGCCTTCATTAAAGAATTTGTGGCATGGATATATTTTTCTGACCCCAATTTTATTTTTGCTTTATTTTGTACATACATATAGATAGGCAGGTAGATAGATAGATAGATAGATGATAGATAGATTAGATAGATAGATAGATAGATAGATAGATAGATAGATTAGATAGATTAGATAGATAGATAGATGGATGAGAGTTATGCACACAAACCTAGGCTTTTCTACTTCAATAACTGAGGTGGGGCTCTCAGGCAAACCCATAGCTCACCAATGTGGCTAGCCTCACTAGCAAAGGTGCTTGCTCTATGCATCTGTCATCTCAGCCTACCCAGGCACAAATTTTTTGCAGGGTTACCATACCCACTCAGTATTTACATCAGTTCTGAGGACCTAAACTTCAACATGATGGCTTGCAGAGGGAGTGATTTAACCTCTAAATCATCTCTATACTCCTGACCTCACTTTAATCAGAAATCCAGAAAACTTTGAAAAATTATAGCAGTTGCTATTTGTATTGCTTTATGTGTCTTTCAGGCAGTAATAGCATAGTGATCACCATAGTAGTAAATGTCCACTACTGAAGATCTACTGTGAATTAGGTACTTTAAACTCCTCTGAATAGAATCAATTACTCTGTAAATTTAATATCCAAAATTGCAGGGAAGAAAACAAACATAGTGTTTAGAGAGTTTAAGTATTTCACTGGAGGTTACAATGCTAGCAAGAAACAGATCTACAATGTAAGATGGAGTACTCATGATGCTAGACCCCATTAATTACAACATAGTGCTAGAGAGCTCAGTGGTTTAGAATAGTTCAGATGTGAAGGCATCTAAGCCATAAATCTGTAGAATCTCTTGAAGGGAATTAACATTTTAATTAATGATTAACTACTTATACATATAGTGTCTAATTCTTGACACATAACAATTATATATATTTTCAGTACTAGTGTGAATTTCTCTGTGTACATGATATGCTGATTAAAACAAGATACTTAACATATCACTCTTTATTGGTGTTAAGAACCTTGAGAATCCTCTATAGTGACTTTGAAATAGACATTATTGTATAGTTAAAATCATTCTGTTGCATCTTAGACTCCAGAAATCATCTATCTCATCTCTCATTTGTCTATAATATACAATTGGTCAACTTTTTCCCTACCCACCCCTTCTATTCTCTTCAGCTTCTGGTAAGTAATGTCTTTTACTGAAATGAAATCAACTTTTTTTTTGTACAAAAGTTTCATACAATCACGCAACATTGGCTGTCTTTGTTGAACTTATTTTATTTAATACAACGTATTCCAGTTGTTTACATAAAACCAATGACAACAGTGTTTTTGTCATTTTTATAGGACTGCAAAATTGTCCTTTGTATATTGCAACACATTTCTTTAAATGTTGATGAACGCATAAGTAATTCTACATCTTGGACTTACAGTGAATAAGAATGTGCATTCACAGTTTGAATATTTTAATTTTACTTCCTTTAGATAAATAATGCTAAATAGTGAGTTTTGTATATCATATCACAGTTCTATTATTAATTTCTTATTATTTTATTTAAAATTTTTTTATACTCACCAATGCTCCCACTTTCTACCCTCTTCCCAGTCCTCCCTCAGCTTCTCCCCACCCTGTCCCTCCATCCATTTCTCAGAGAGGGTAAGAACTCCCAGGGTGAGGCAGTTCAGTCTGGCATATCCAGTTGAGGTGGGACCAGCCTCTCTCCCCAGTATCAAGACTGAGTAAGGTGTTCCTCTGTAGGGAATGGGCTCCTAGAAGCCAGTTCCTGCATGAGGAACAAACTCTGGTCTGATTCAAGAGGCTTCACAAACTGTCCATGCCATTCAACTGTCATCTACATTTGAACGGTTTAGTTTTCTTTCATGAAGGTTTCTCAGCTGTCCTTTCAGAATTAGTGAGCTCTTTCTAGCTCGGGTTAGCTGTCTCTGTGGGTTTCCTCATAACGATATTGATCCCTTTGCTCATATAATCTCTTCTCCCTCTCTTCAGCTGGCCTAGGAGCTCAACTATTTCTAATTTCTTGGTAAGATCCAATAGCTTTTAATATAATGGATACAGTAGTGTTCATCCCCATCTAAAGAATAAATGTTTGTCTCCTTTCTCCAACTTTTCCCACCACTTTTTTTACCTTTAGATCTTTTTGATAAACAACAATTTAACTGGAGTCAGGATTTGATTAGACTTTTAAAAAGTGTTTATTGGTATTAAATACTTTTACCATACATATATCTGTTTTCATTTGTTTGAGTGTATGTACTTGTGTGTGTGTGTGTGTGTGTGTGTGTGTGTATGTGTGTGTTCATGTGCAGTACATGCAAAGCCAGAAGAAAGTGAAAGGTTCAGTGAAACTGGAATTATAGGTGATTGTCAGCTGCTCAACCTGAGTGTTGGAAACTAAACTTGAGTCCATTGCAGGAGCAGAAAGAGTTTCTGATTCTGAGCCATCTTTCAGGTCCCTATTTGTATGTTGTCTTTGGACAAATGCATTCTTACGAATTTGGAGCATTTTAATTAAAGTGTTTGGCCATGGATTGCTTAGTTAGGGCTGTATATTTTTCTTTTCTTCCTTCTATTTTACATTTTTGCCATTGAAACATTTAAAAATATAATATTAGTATAGGCTTTATAGCAGAATATTGAGCATACATTGTACTTAGTAAACTACCCAACACATAGATTTTCCACTATTGTTGGCATTATTAGTATCAGGAGACTGTGTAGTACATTATTCTACCTGATCATTGTGGCACTGCCTAAAACTAGCTTCAAAAAGTACCGACAATTAGATACTGAGAAAGAAAAGAAAATGTTTTTGCTTTAAAGAGGAACTATGAAATGTGAACAAATATAACTGAACATAGTTTAAAATGTGTATCTAAGAGAATAGATAAGCTAGGAAATTTCCTGAGAGGCACAATTTGAAGGATAATTGACATATGATTGGTAAAACAATTGGTTGCTCTCCGAGAATACGTCCAAGTGGTTTGGGTTTAAATGGCATCAAAATGACAGGAGAATATTAATTTGATATTAAATGAGGAGAAAGAAGTGAGAGTTTGTTAGGATCCTACAATCTCTGATGCATAGAATGAGAAATACAATCATAACTTGAAGAGAAAGGAAAGAAGCCTGAGCAAGAAAAATTATACTTTACTAAAGAACAATAAAGGAAAGGTGTTTTTCTCTAAACAACTCATAAACTCTGACCTGACCCTATCTGGTAAATGTACAACCAGAGCTCATCACATTGAGTACTTCATAAAGAAAGACGCAAGCAACTAAAACTGCTGAAGTCCACTTAGTGCAAAAGACTTGAACCCCCCAAATAAAAAACATTCTACTTGAGCTCCACTTGCAAAATTAAGAACTCATGAAAAATAAAATTACTGTGAATGAATACACAAACACTTTTGGCAGTAACAGAATATCCAAGAAAAGATAATTTACAATGTTATTACATGCAAGATAAAAGTAATTAGATTTAAAATTATTTAAATATTTAAAATTATTGGAAGAAGAATTAAGGAAATGCTAGCAAAAGTCCACTGGTAAGGACATAATGCTATGCGTGATCTAAAAACACCTAACAATATTGCCTGAAACAAACTGTGAAGTCATTGAAATTATAATACATATACTGACTCTTTCAACAATATATCCCCATATCTGAAAGTAAATCTAGTCAATGACAAATGATAGAAGAAATGAGGAAGAAGAAAAATACAGATAGGAAAGGAAGAAAGAAAAAGAGTGAGTGGAAAGAATTGGTGGTAGTAGGAATAGTAGTAGTGTTGTGCCCAGTGTCCAGACCTCCAAAAAGTCCACCAAGAGACTGGTTAATGTAACAACAAAGAGTCCCTTAATTGACAAGCTACCTTGGGTCACTCCATCTATCTTATCAGGTGGTAGAGTAGGAGCAACATCGAGCAGCACAAGACAAGGGCTTTTATTGGGGAGAGGACCTAGGGACTTCAGAGCTTTGAAGTTACATTTCTGGGATTGGTCCAAGCTCAAGCTAAGTATACCTGTTATGAATTCTTGGTTGCTTTAAATTCTAGGAATGTTTCAACATTTAGCAGTAGTCCTTAAGGTTTACCTATATCAGCAGATCAGCAAGTGTACCTGGAAACTGTCTGTCCTTTTCCTAGGAAAGGGATGTTTGGAATGTCAGGTATTTCTCATTAGGTTCTGGCTGCTCCCTGGAAGGTGTCTGCTCACAAGTCCTTCCTAGTACCTCCTTGTGCTGCTGTCTGTCTGTCTTTCATTAAGCCTGTTATGAGAGTTGTGTGGTCAATCTGATCTGGGCCCCACAGTAGTAGTAGTAGTAATAGTAATTCCACCTATTCATTATCAGTCACTCAAATACTTCCAGGTCATGGTGGAATTACAAATCACCAATTCAGGGAAAGGTCCTAATTTCACTGCTAGGAGCCTTGTAAACAGACCAAGCTACACAACTAGCACACACATACAGAGGCCCTAGGTGAGTCCCATTCAGGCTCCCAAACTGTTGGTCCAGAGTCTATATGATCTCATGAACTCAAGTCATTTGTCCTTGTAATTTCCTCCCTCCTGACCTTGACCTTCCTGGCTCATACAATCTCTCTTTCCTTTCTTCAGAAGGATTCCCAGAGCTTGGCTGGATGCTTGGTTGTGGATCTCTGCGTCTGCTTCCATGATTGACATTTACTCTCTGATGACAATTAGGGTAGACACTAATCTGATTACAATAGATGGCCACCCTCTCTACTTCCTAGAAATCTTAGCTGGGGTCAAACTTGTGGATTCCTGGAAGTTTTCCTGGCACAGTGTTTCTCCCTAACCCTAAGTGTCTCCCCATCAAAATGTCTATTTTTTTTTACTCCCCCATTCCTTCTTGCCCCAACCCACCACCCATGCCCAGTCTGCCCAGCCAACTTCCTCAAGCTCTCATCCCCCACTTCACCCAGAAGATTGATTATTTCCCCTTTCCAGGGAAATCCATGCATTCAACTAGCCTCTTTGGTGCTGTGGATTGTAGGTTGCTTATCCTATTCTTTTCTCCTAACAATCACTCATGAATGAGCATACACCGTGTTTGTCTTTCTGCATCTGGGTTACCTCACTCAGGATGATATTTTTTTCTAGTTCCTGCAAATTTCATGAGGTGTGAGGCTGTTTCCTGTGCTGCTTTATTTCACTCAGCCTTTATGCAGGGGGGAGAGATGAGTCCTACCTCAACTTGATGTGTCATGTTCAAGCCCATGAGAGGCCTGCTCCTTTCTGAATGGAGACTGAGGAAGAGTGGATGGGGAAGAGTATATAGGAGTGAGTGAAATGGGAAGAATGGAGGGAGGGGAAACTGTGTTGGGTATATAAAATAAATTTTAAAAGTTAATAAACTAAAATAAAAATGTGTTCCTTCCAGTTATAAATAAATAAATAAATAAATAAATAAATAAATAAATAAATAGATAAATAAATCACCAGTCATTAGGAGTAATACCTTGGTAGCCCCTTTCCTGATTTACATGTATAATTATGGAAGGTTACTAGATTAGAGTCTAGACCACTCATGACAGAGCAAGACCATTTCTCATCTTTCTGCGCATTGACATCTCTGCCTGCCGAATGAGAATCTTTCATGTTATGTATAGTTTCAATTGTTTTCTAATTGAGAATAATCTTTATCATCACATTTTTCCTCATTAAACTGCATATCCTCGCTTAGAAATACAGATAATCCTAACTCAGCTTGTGCCTTGGGGGCTTAATTGCTCCTCTACTTATACTACAGCTAACTATATATCCATATTCTTGTATCTATGTCTTTGTATTTCTCCACATGTGTGTGTGTGTACATGTATATATATTTTGTACAGATTCATAAAATTATTTATCTACCTTTAGGATAAATTCAAGCATACATATTGTTTTCTTTGTTCCCTTCCTTAAATACAGGCCAGTGTTTAGTCAGGGCATAAGCTGGGCTCACTGTCTTTCTTTGTAATGGATTGTTGAGTCACAAACAGAAAATCAGTAGGTTTAGTACAAAAGACTTATATCAGATTACCATTCAGTAAACCTTTGTTAGGAGATGAGACCTCTGAGGGAGAAAAGGGCCTCTCTGGTCTAGATAGGAGTACATTAGGAAACAAAGCCTCATGATATAGAAGAGCTTTAGAGCAAACAACTGGTACATATAAAATATGACCGAGACCATGACAAAGAGAACCTTAAAATATTCCAAATATACCAAGTTTCTGTCCCAGAGGTTTTAGGGGAGGGGTTGGTAATTCCTTTCCACATGACTAGTCCTGTCCTGCTTTATTTGGCACAGACATCAAAGCAAATACCAGGAGGGACATAAAATTCTTTTGTAGTTGACAGGGGGACAGACTGAGCTTGCCATTACTACCAAAGCCTATATCCTAGCAGGCACCTGTCAGTAGTCTCCCAAGAAAGAAGCTGTCATAGAGGACATACTGATTTTTATTAGAGATAGAGGTTTCCTACAGAATCTGTGAGAATCAAAAGAATCGGTTGTCTCACAAGCTGACTAACTACTAATAGGCTAAGGGTCTTCTTTTGATACTGAAAGTTGATAACCTGCTATCTACCAGTTCCAGGGACCATAGCGTCTTCAGTAATTGTTTAAAGGTTTATAGGATTTTGTGGAAGATGAAACTGATTTTAAATCAATGCCTTTCCACAGCAGGTTCATATAAAGGCAACACAACACAGTGACTTTATTTTGAGCTTTTTATTTTGCTTTAAAATCTGTCCTCAGCTAACTTAAATTTATAATACAAGAGAAGTATATGAGTGTGAATATTTGATATATTTGAGAATATTAAATTCAGAGGGTTTGGGGTATGTTTTCTGAATGCAGAATACTTAGAACAACTGCATCACTACAGAGACACACCCCATTACAGATGGTAGCCTCATAGAAGTTCATCAAGAAGTCCTTTCTTCAGTTAACTTTTCACTTTTCATATTGCCTAGAGGCCCTTGTGAACCTTAATATATACTTTACTATAGGGAATATCAACAGTCCCATAACTGTTACTATAGACCTGGTACCCCTCTAGTTCTCTGTTTAATTACTTACCATGATTACTAACTAAAATGAGAACTACTCCAAGGTTGTAATAGACAGGGATAATATTATATCTTACAAAATCACCATAGTACAAAAAGCCCAAACATTAAATTTTTATAGAGTAAGAAACACAAGACATAAAAATCCTAGAGATAAAATCCATAGAGCCTAGTGTTGTGAATACACAAACATAGATGAATCCATTTGTGTTTTTTTAATATTATCAGAATTTATTGAAAAATAATAAAATGCCCATCAGTTCTGGTTCTGCTTCCAGGACCAAGTGCTGTCTACAGAGTCCCAGCGCACTCTGGAGCGGGGGCAGATAAACTCAGCCTGTCACCATACCCACAGCTCCTACTGAGGGAATTTGCATGGCTACCCACCACCACCTCAAACTGAGCAAACAGACAACTACAGGGGTCTGGAAAGGACAGACTCAGACCCTGCCCAGAGGTGAGGAGGGGTCACCAGGCCCAAGTGCCTATATCCCAGCCAGGGAGGGAGACTTGGGCTCCCATTGGTTTCGGTTCCGCTTTTGGGACCAAGTGCTGTCTGCAGAGTCCCAGCACACTCTGGAGCTGGTGGCAGATAAACTCTGCCTGTCACCATACCCACAGCTCCTGCTGAGGGAATCTGCATGGCTACCCACTGCCACCTCAAACTGAGGGAACAGACAACTACAAAGGTCTCTGAAGGACAGACTCAGACCCTGACCAGAGAGGTGGCAGGAGGCACACAAACCCGAGTGCTACAACTGACCAGGAGCCATCTAATCGTGAACCACTGAAGCCATGGGCAAACATCACTGCAAAAAATTATATAATAATACAAAGAACAACATGGTAACTCCAGAAGAGAGTGGTGATCTTACAAATACAAGAACTGAACTGAGTAATGAAGAGGAAACAGAAGGAAGCAACACCAAAAATTCCTTTTTGATGATCATCGAAGCTCTAAAAGAAGATATGAAAAAAAGCCTTAAAGAAATAGAAGAAAATACAAACAAAAAATTGGAAGAGATGAACAAATCTTTGAAAGAAACATGCCAGGAACTAAAAGCTGAAAGAAAAGCTAAAAGAAAAGCTGAAATAGAAGCAATAAAAAAGGCACAAAATGAGGCAAAGATGGAAATAGAGAACCTGAAGAAAAAAGCTGGAACCACAGATACAAGCATAACAAACAGAGTTCAAGAGATGGAAGATAGAATCTCTGAAGTGGAAGACTCAGTAGCTCAAATAGATATATCAGTCAAAGAAAATAGTAAAACTAAAAAAGCCATAACTCAAAATG
>PVIH01027341.1:0-17139 GCA_004025045.1 Sigmodon hispidus | reverse complement strand
TTTGTTTCATCCTCTGTAAGCACGCACAGGGTATATCAAACACATACATTTGCATAAGTGAAAATGCAATCTTTGATAGATAAAATAGATCTAAATCTACTTCAATTTCTGTCTTATATTAATCCCTTGGTTGATTGGTGCACACTGAGGCTCTTCCTCATTCACCTTTTATTACATGAATGAGTTGTAGTAGTGAAGCATGAGTACAGTTAAGAGAAGAAAACTGAATAAAGACACTCTTTCACCCATGGAACAACTGAGGGCTTCAGAAACCAAAGCATTGTCAATCCAGAATCCAATATAATTAGAGCAGAGTCTGGTTAAGGTTTGGGTGTCTACCCTGACTGTAAAGTATGTACTGTAGTTTGGACAATAAATATGTTATATGTGCTGAGGAAGTTTCCAGGCATTCTAAATCATTTTTCAATAAGAAGACCATGTAAAAGCTATCACATTCAGTGCAGACATATTAGCTTCTTTAAGGATGTCCTTGACAAGATATAGATATTTGTACCATCAGACAGACAAATAGTCACTTCCATGATATTATATCACTCTTCCTCAAGTTCCTTATAGTCTATTCCTATGACATTTGCATGTATATTTACTAACCTATGCTCATAAACAATTCATTCCTGAGGCATGTCTTTTACCACTCTTTTCAGGTGTCCAAATTGAAACACTAAATGTTAGAAAAGTTACTCCAGGAAGCACATTACAAATGGTTGAACAGATAATCACACTCACTTGTCTAGCTTTTAAATTAGTGTAAAACATAAAATTAAGATAACATCCTCTGATTTTGAATATACTGGGACAGAAGGCCGACCTTTACCACATCCAGGGGTGTCATGAAGAGGGAGGTGACCACAGCCCCAGCTCCTGAAGCCACCATTTGCTGAAGGGGGCTAATGCCCTAGGGTCCTGGTCATCCATCTTGGAGTTTCAATCCTGGCTCTGAGCAGGTGCTTTCACCACTCCACCCCAGGGGTCTGGGGGCACATAGTGGTTCCGTGGCCAGTGCAGGGTCTACACATGCCTGCTCTGCACAGCAGCCCGAGTTTCACTTTTCAAAAGAGCTAATTCTCTGCCTGGCTGAGTAACTTCCCACAAGTCTGTCCTGCTCTGTGAACAGCTTCAACCCCTCCTTTTGCTTCATGGATTTAATCCAAAGACTTAGTTCACTTCTGTTGTTACTGAGATCTTTGAATTTTTAAGTTAGCATACAGAGTAATGTGTTTCATTGTGGCATCTTCCTACATATCTGTAGGAAGCCATACACTTGGCTTTTATTTGTTACCACACTTGCTGTCCTCTCTGTTTCACATAAGATTTTCCCTTTTTTCTCCTTTTACATACTTCTATTTTATCCACTAATTGTTTTCCGTTTACTTCTCTTTCCTGTCTCCCTTCCTAATTACATGATCTGAAAATATGTAATTATAGAAATGTGCATTCATACATGTATGTAATTTTCAATTTAGACTCTGAATATATATGGCACTGGAATTCTAGATATAGCTTATTTTACTTTACATAATGATTTTTAATTATATGTCTTTTCCCCAAAATATCAAAGCATGTTCTTGTTCTCATAGTTATTTTTATTGGTTCTTTGAGAATATCCTAGATTGAGTTTTGTCTATATCCATGCCTTCTGCAACTCCTCCCAGATCCATCCCCATTTTTTTCTACCCAACTGCATATTTTCTCCTGCATCTCTACTTCTTGGGTCCAAGTTGTGTTGCTTCTGTATTCCTGAGTATGATGCCTTTCACCGGTGTGTGATAAACCTACAACTCTTAAAGAAGTCTGGTGTACTCCCAGATTATCAATTGTCAATAGGTACTATGCTAGGGACAGGTTGCTATTTCTATCTCCCATCTTTATGCTATGAATTGGTCTGGACTTGGGTTGAATGGGGCTTATGCATATTGTCACAAATAAGTGTTTATATGAGTATCTTCCTTGCTGTACCTGAAGGATATTATTTTCTTTAGTCATTCACCACCTCTGGCTCTTTCAGTATTTCCAACCAGCTCTTCTGCAATGATCCCTGAAGCTTAGGAGATGGCTATTCTTACTTTTTTTTATTTTGAGATCAATCTTCTAGTGCTCCTTATTTTCTGTAAATTGACCAGTTGTGGGTCTCTGTGTCACTCATTGTCTACTACAAATAGAAAATGTTCTGTTGAGGGTTTAGAGATCTAAGGGCATAATTGTAAGCCACTAGTATTCAGTTTGATATTAACTCTATTTGGTAAAATAATAATTTGTTCTCCCATAGGAACTATTACCAAGTAGTATTTAGCTACTGATTCTTAGTTCAACCATGATGCCATTATGGTTTCAATTTATGATGTGTGTCTTAAATCAAATTATGGCCTAGTTGGTGATGCTTTTAACATCTATATCATTATTTTACCAGACAATATGCATTGTCAAGGTAGCTATTACTGTATTTCATGGTTCATAACAATGTAGAATTTAAAATTCTTTTTCTCTTTGACAGGATGATAAACACCTAGAACTTTCAGTGTGTATGAAGTGTCTAGATCAGTACCAGCTTAATATGTTCATATTCCCTGACTCTAATACATATTTTTTATCAATACAGACTTACTGTCAAGATATTTAGTATAAAGCATAGATTGTTATGGTCTGCAGTATTTGGATGTTATTGGGAAATACTGACCAACAACTCTGGAAAAAGAAATCCTTTTTCAGGACTATGATTTATATTTGCTAGCCTATTATGTTTTCTAAGAGTACTATTACTTTATAGGATTTAGTTATTTAATGTGAATTTTATTTATTGTTATATTTGTATATTTTATGAAACTTCTGTGGTAGTAAATAGATTTTCATATGAGTTTTCTCTACACTTTGGCCCTGAAATTTAATTTTATTTTAGATTTTTATTTGGAGGAATGGTTAATGTTATGAAAACAATTTTATAAAAATATTATTTATTTAAATGTTAATGACAAAGTAATTCCCATTGCAGAGAAACTACCAATTAACATGCTATTGTAAACAAACAAGAAAAAAAAGCCAAACATGCCCAAGACGCAAACCACAACCACCGAACAGCTTGGGATCAGAAACACCCTGGACTGACCCTTCAAACCCCAGTCCAAATATAGGAACACCTGACTCACTCTTGAGGGAGGGGGGAAAGAACTGGATTTGGCCAGAAGTGAAGACTGATCTAAGCATTATTGGGTCAGTGGGACCATAGGAATATCTGCTCCCTGCCCAGGGAGGGGATGGGGAGTTTTAGAGAAGAAAAATGACCAGCTGTGTTGGGAGGGGGAAGAGACCTTGAATAAGGATATACGGGGAAGGAAAAAAAATTCAGAGGGAAAGATGATCACAAAGAAAATATATGTGTAGCAATCTTATTTGTATTTCCACCCTTGATAAGCCATGCTTATGATTCTTATCCTCTGTATAGTTATTGTTAACTCTTCCGCATTTTAAATTCTTTTTGCTGTTTTTTTTTTCTTGATAAATACAAAATAAAGAAGGAAAAAAAAGAAAAAATGTTAAAAAAACATGCTATTGTATCTTTTTTTAATTTTTATTTTTCCTATTGTTAAAAACAGATTTATTTCTCATAAAATATATTATAATAGTTTCCAGTTTCTGTACTTTGTCCAGTTTTTTCTTTTTTTTCACTCCAACTAAATCATTTAGTTTTCCTTGAAGAAATGACTGAAAAACACAGCTCTAGAAAAAAAAAGGCTGAAAAGAGCATTCTGCATGTTGCATAACAAAACTGACCCTTCAGGAGACACAGTCATAATGCCCATGAGTGGGTCTAGCTATGGAGGGAGATGTGAAATCCATGCATACAAGTTCCATAACTGAGAGGAATAAAAGCCAAAGAAAAAACTCCAAATAAACACTGCGTATACATAAAGTCCCTTTTGCATTGCACTTCAGAAGGGGGGAACTGGCAGCAGCCTAGCCCCCCTCAGTAAACCAAGGGCAAAACCCTGCTGCTGACCTCGGCACCAAATGTCAGGGTTTAGCAGTCCCCAATTGCAGGCAACAGTCCTTGATGTCGTTTGTACCTGAACAAGCCATTTCCACCTCCCCTCAGCTCATAGCTGCCCTGTTAGGACTGGAGCAGAGGGCTTCTGTGTGATCTTCTCATGTAAATAAACACAATTGGAGGATGGGTGGTGGCCTCTTGTCTACTGGGAAATCATTTTTCAAGGTTGGGCATAAGAAACCTTATACAATTTGCATAAACAGTTAAAGAGTAAACGAGATTATTTGGAATAAATGCAAGTAACATATTTTGACAGTGGCAAATTCAATCGCTACTGAAGACGATATTTTGAGGGTAAAAAGACAAGTCAGGGTTTGCTGTACAAGATGCTGGAAGGAACAGAATGACCCCCAAGTTCAGTCTCTGCATTTTCATTTTCTTGTGATTTCCTTGTTCAACCGAGAACCAGAGGGGATTTCTAAACACTCAAGCACTTAGGGTTTGAACTGTTCTAGAAGTCTGTAAAAACCTCAGTTAACTGGGGAGTAAAACGAGAAGGGAGGGTTATGACAAGGTGCAGTTCTACACACGTTTAAATGAACAAAAAAGGGGGGGAGAAAAAAGTGATATAATGCTGTTTTTGTTCCAATGCTGCAGCCTCAGTCCCAAGATGAGAGGAATGATGTCTGCAGCATTGAAAAGGGGTTGCTGTGGTCAAGCAGCATGTGGGTGGGTGGTATGTATTGGGAACCTCACAACATGACACTGGACCATGGCCACTGCCTGACACAGGTCAGCCCTTCAGATGTAGGAGGGCAGGGGCACCCAGGGGCCTTGACAGACTGTAGCTCAGGCTCCCTGGTGCCTGCAGGGTAGGATTAGTGGTGATGTTGGTGGGCGGGGCAGCGGCGGTAAGGTGGGCAGTGTTGGGGTTCATCTGGCACATGGCACTCTCCCTGCTCTTCCTGGCAGCAGCAGGAAGACTGGGGTCCTTGTTGCTGAAAAAAATAGACTCTGAAGTAAACCCTTGCTATCCTTTTGTAGCCCCGGGCACAGATGAGCAGTGCCGGCTTCCCAGGATGGCGGTGGGTGAATGCCACCCCCAACAGAGTGGGTGTCCAGATGGCATCACGTGTAGGGGCCTTTTACAGTTAGTCATTAAAAAACATGTTGAATTTCTGAATATCAAGTCTTCTTACTGGTTTTACATAGCTTATAACAAAAGTGTAAATGTTAGAATGTTCTAGCAAGCAGGAACAGCTACAAGCCAGAGTCAGTCTCAAACCTGGCTGCAGCTGGGGAACATGGCTTGCTCACTTGAACTTGGCCAGTAGAAAATTTTGCAGTGGATTCCAAAAGTATGTGGTTACAAACACTCCCTTGGTAATAGTCACAGTAGAGATGTTGTGCTGTGTGGCTGCAGAGGCATGGGCTGGGCCTGCAGAGCCACGTACCCACTGCCCTCTATGCAGGTATGGAGGTCCACGTGGCAGTGGCAGGCACCGCCCAGGTTTGGGATCAAGCTCAGCGCTGCCCTCACCACCCACATTCTCAGGCCCAGGCTGAGGCCACAGCTGTTCCTGAAGCTCCTTTACCACCTTCTCCAGGTGCTCAAGGGCCTCATGTTCCCTCAGCAGGTCAGCTCGAAGCTGCTCTTGGTCCGCCTCTGCATGCTGCAGCTTCGCTTGCAGGTTCTCAATCTGGGCTGAGTAATTGGCACGAAGGCAGCCGGCCTCACAGCCCTTGCCACACACCCGGACCTGCCATGCCTGCTCCAGCTCTCATTTCAGGAACACCCAAGACTCATTGGCCTCTTTCATCTTCTTATTTTCAGCTCTGAGCTCTTCAATCTCCTTTCTCAAACTGCACTTGGCTTCTGTGGCTTCCTGAAACTTCTCCTTCTTGGCCACAGGTGCAGGCTGTGCTTAGCCTGCAGGGCTGCTGTCAGCTTCTTCTCTTGCTTCACACGCATTTTGACCACCTCATGTAGGAACTTCTCTTTGGCTTCCGTGGTATCCAGGCCACCCTCCAGGGCTTGCTGTAGATGCTCCAACTCTGCCTCAAGCCCACTTGGGGCATCAGCATGGGCTGCAGCCTCAGGGGCAACCACAGGTGGGGCATGCATGCCTGGGGAGCTTAGGTCCTTTGCAGAGCTGGATGAGGTAAAGGACAGAGAGGATAGCAAAGACAATGAGGAGGTGAATTCCTCTCTGCTTTCAACTTCCACCTCAGACTCAGAATCCTTGTCTTCCTCTGGAGCAGCCACAGATGTCAGCATATCTGGGGCTCCTGGTGTTTCCATGGTCAGCTTCGGCTTCTGTGGCTGGATACAAGTGGTAAGAGGTTCTGGTGCCCGGGAGACCACGGTGGTGCATGGTGGACTAGTCACAACCTTTTGCTGGGTTGGTGGTGCTAGGGCCACATTGGGAGCCACAGAGGTCTCAAAGCTCTTGCAGGAATAAAAGCTGTCTGGAATCAGGGCTGGGAGGTGTGGGGAGGTCTCTTTCTCACTTGCTGACACTGCAGGGGACCAGGGCCTGAAAGCAGAAAGGTGCTGGCAAGGGTGAGCAGAGCCAAGGCTCTTATTGGAGGAACCAGCCAAGGTCCGCAACCAAGTGGACCGCTTGTCCTTCTCAGAAGACACAGGGGACTGTGAGGAAGAGTCATCTGCTTTGGGTCTTATGGAAGCTGGAAGCTCTGAGACCCAAGGCACCCTTTGCTTGTACTTGTTGGCATAGTCGAACTTCTCCTTCGCTTCGTCCAGGCAGCAGCCAAGGCAGGCCTGCTCCTCCTTGCCTGTGTAGTCCTGGCTCAGCAAGATGTAGGCCCACCAGTTGGCTGAGTCGAAGCCCCAGTGGCAGGTCCGGTTCTCCATTGCCTTGTGGGAGAACCGCTGGACCAGCCAAGTGGGCCCCGTGCATTGAGAGGAGCAGGGCAGCCGAGGTGCGCCACGCAAGGACGGCCATGCGGGCCCCGAGCCCGCGCCCCCGCTCCACCCGGGCCCTTCAGCCTCGGCTGCCACAGCGATTTGCGACTCATGGAGCTGTCACCTGCCCGCGCGCCCCCCTCGATCCACGGGCCCGCGAGTGTTGGCACTGGTGTTGGCGGCGCATGCCCGGTCATGCCCAGCGCCTAGAGCCCGGGGGGACCGCGAGGGGGCGCGCGGGGGCACGGGCGGCGGCCGCAGGCATGGCGTGGGGCGCGTGGATGTGGCATCAGGCCCCGGTGGAGGCGGGCTCCATGGGTGGGACCCCTTCGCCCCGCCCATCTTAGCGCCCCTGGGGGAGGCCAAGGCAGGGGCCATGATTGGCCATGAGTAGGCGACGGGGTGGGGGTGGGGGCGTTCAGGGGCCGCGGTCCGGGTTGTTGGGGAGGTGCTTTAGGGAGTGACTGAGGCCATGGGGGCCTGGGCGCACAGGAGCAGGAGGGGCCTGGGGAGCCTGATCACACCATGGAAACTGAGGAGGCCGGCCAGGGAGGCTTCCAGCTGCACCCGGGGCTGCAGAAGACGTTGGAGCAGTTCCACCTGAGCTCCATGAGCTCGCTGGGTGGCCTGGCCGCTTTCTAGGTGCACTGGGCGCAGGGATCTACAATAGGAGAGCGCCAAGGAGGCAGACGCCACCACAGTGCCACTTGCGGTGCCCACTGTTGCAGAGCTGCCGCCCGTACTGCACCTGCCTGCCATCCAGCTGCTGCCGCCCTTACTACCCGGACCCTTCTTCATGCCTTCGGATCGCTCCACCGACCGCTGTGAGACAGTGCTGGAAGGGGAGACCATCTCTTGTTTTGTAGTGGGAGGTGAAAAGCTTCTGTGCCTACTGCAGATCCTCAACTCTGTGCTGCGCGACTTCTCACAGCAGCAGATCAACTCAGTATGCGATGAACTGCACATCTATTGCTCGTGCTGCACCGCTGACCAGCTGGAGATCCTCAAAGTCATGGGCATTCTGCCCTTCTCTGTGCCCTCATTCGGGCTCATCACCAAGAGGGACACCAAGCGCCTTTGCAACACTCTGCTCTACAGCGGTGCCTACCCGCTGCCTTGCAAGAAGGAGCTGGTGGCCAGCCTGGCACTGGGCCTGGAGCTCAGTGAGCTCAGCATCTGCGTGTACTAGGAGTGCTTCAGCAAGTGCAAGGGGCTGCTGGTGCCCAAGCTGTACAGCAGTCCTAGCACCGCCTGCATCCAGTACCTTGATTCTTGCCTTTGTCCAGTTTCTTACCACCTTCTCTGTCGTATGAATCAATACTTTTTCTTTCTCTCATTAGAAAAAAAAATAGATAACAACAAAACATCAAAACATAAAATATAATATGCTAATAAAATATCATGATATCAAAATGAGGCAAGGTAACCTAACCAAAGTAACAGAGTCTAAGATTGTGATAGCTCAGGAGGATATTCTCCAAATCCATCCATTGATAAGCAGGGGATGTACTCACTCATTAGTGGTCTCTAAACAAACAAACAAGAAAAAAAGCCAGGCATGCCCAAGCTGCAAACCACAACCACTGAACAGCTTGGGATCAGAAACACCCTGGACTGACCCATCAGACCCCACTACAACTATAGGAACACCTGACTCACTCTTGAGGGAGGATGGACAAAACTGGATTTTGCCAGGAGTGGAGACTGATCCAAACATTATTGGGTCAGTGGGACCATAGGACTGTCTGCTCCCTGCCCAGGGAGGGGATGGGGAGTTGCGGAGAAGAAAAATGACCTGATGTTGTGGGAGGGGGAAGGGACCTTGAATAAGGATATACAGGGATGGAAAAAAATTCAGAGGGAAAGCTGAACACATAGTAAATATATGTGTAGCAATCCTATTTGCATTATCACCCCTGATAAGTCATGCTTATGATTCTTATTCTCTTTATAGTTATTGTTAACTTTTCAGCATTTGAAATTCATTTTACTGTGTTTTTTTGATAAATACAAAATAAATAAAGAAGAAAAAAAGAATAAGAAAAAAAGAAACAGAGTCTAAAAGGCAAGCACTATAGTCAGAAACTTACTGATTCTAATACTCAGTAGTACTATAAAAATCATAATTGATGATGACTCTAATTGTTATTATAGACCCTTCATCCAAAAACTGATGAAAGAGATGCAGAGATCCACAGCTAAATTCTGTGGTTGAGTTCCCAATCCAGTCAAAGAGAAGAAGAAGAGTTTATATGAGCAACAGGGTCAAGATCATGATGGGGAAACCCACAGAGACAGCTGGCCCAAGCTACTGAGAGCTGACAGATCCTGGAATGATAGATGTGGAAACTGCATGGGACCAAACTAGGCCCTTTGTAAGTGGATGACAGTTATCTGTCTTGAGTAGTTGGTGACACCTCTAGCATTGGGATCAGGATTTACCCCTAGTGCATGAACTGGCTTTTTGGAACTCTATAGATGGTTACCTTGCTCAACCTTGATACAGTGAGGTATGGCTTGGTCCTGCCACAACCTGATATGTCAGACATTGTTGAATCCCCATGGAAGATTTTATCCTTTTTAAGAAGTGGATGGTGAGTGGGGTGAAGGAAAGCTGGGGTTGATTGGGATGAGGAGATAAATGAAAAACTGTGGTTTGTATGTAAAAAAATTTTTAATTAAAATTGTCAAAAAATAATAAAATAAAATCTATAATATATATGCAGAGCATCTGGTGCAAAACCATGTAGGCACTTTAGGCTACATGTAGGCTGCTTTAATTTCTGAGTTCACATGTGCCTTCTTTTGTTGATTAAAGTGGCCTTGTTTTTCTGATATCCTTCATCACCTTTTGCTCTTACACTCTTTTTATCTTCTCTATTGTGGAATGACCTCAGCACTGAGGAGAGAGATTTGATGAATTCTATCCCCATTTAGACTCTCCATGTAATGTCTGACTATAGGTCTCTGCCTCTGTTCCTGTCTTCTACAGGAGGAAACTTCCATCATGATGACTAAATAAGGCACTGATTTATGACTCAATCAGTATTGGTTACTTATTATTTCTTTCTTTAAGACAAGAAAACTTTGCCTTTACCCAAAGTCTCAGGAATATCTAGTATCTGATTTTTGGTCACAAAAGAAGTGTTTGGTATGGATTACATCTTATTTTTTTATGATTTTTAAAATTTTATTATATTTCTAAAATAAAGTATTTTTTATCCATGTATCCCCTTGCTCCTCCTTCATTCCCCCTCTCAAGACCTTTAGCCACCCTTCTCCCCATCCCCCATCCCCTCCTCCAAAAGAGCAAGAAATCCCAAGGTGGATCAGCTCAGCATCCACTCCAAGCTATTTGAGTAAGGGTATGGAACTTATTAGGAAAATTCTCACAGTGATGGCTGGCTAGAGCTCTGGGGAGTTCAATGCATCAAGAAAAGCCACTGGGGAAGCATCTGGAAAGGACTAAGCCCTCCAAAAATAGACAACTGTCCACTGACATGGGCAGTATGTGGAGCCTCAAGGGAAAGGATCAGACTGTGTTTCTATGTGTGGATTGGCACTTCTGAGCCCACTCTCCCCTGAGAAACACCTAACCCAGACATAACATTATGATGAAGAAATAGAACTTGCCTAGAGTGTATCTTATATACTGTGTATTAAATTAAATCAGACTGTGATTGGACACTTCAATAAATTTTGTTCCATCACTGTTCTAGCATATCTTAGGAGAAAAACAAATTGTATATCAAAGATCTTGTGGCTAGTTTGTCACTCACTTTTCTCTTTCGTTACACTTCACTACTGTATCACTACTTATACTTTTCATATCATAGACACTGTGACATGGTGTGAAGGCTCCATTGAGACACTAGCTGGACTTCTCTATGTTCAATGAGTTGTGTGAATATTGTCTTCATTAATGAAGCCCTACTGTGAATTTGCAGAGAGCAATCCATTGTATTATAAACAGTCTGAGTTTTGGGGGATTTTCATGTGAACCTTGACCAACAATTCAATTGAATACAACCCAGTTTCACTTATAGTTACGTTGCTTGGGAACAAAAAATGTCTGGTTGAGACTTCATATCCTTCATTATTAGGAGACATTTTAGTAATCACCTTCATGTATTTTAGTAACTTCCACTAGAGTAAGGTTTCATATCATCCCTCAAATGTTCCTCAATTCAGGCAGTACCTTTCTTCATTCTCTCTATCTTATTTATTCTCCTTCATTCAAAGCAACACCCCTGTTTTTATCACTTCCTGCATTAAGTACCCATATATTTTTCATTTTTCCTACTCATGGAGAATGCTCTGTGAAATCTAGTTCCTTTTCCTATACCTAACCTTTTTTGTTCTTCATATTTGAGCTTGGTTATGATTAATTGATTGGCTAAAATCTACATATAAATAAATCATAACACGTTTATCTTTCTGGATCTGGGTTATCTATTTTCAGATGATTTTTTTCTAGTTCCATCAATTTGCCTATAAATTTTATTATTTCATTTCTTTTAATAACTTGGTAATACTTTATTGTGTAAAGGTATAATGCTTTCATTTCCAATTCTTTGGTTGAGGAACACCTAGGTAGTTTTAGTATCTGGCTATTATGAATAAATTATCAATGCATGTGGTTGAGCAAATGTCCTTGTGGTATGCAGTGTGTAGTAGTTTAAATGGGTTTTGCTCCCTTAAATTCATAGGAAATGGCACTATTAGAAGGTATGGCCTTGTCTGAGGATGTGTAAATTTTATTGGAGGAGGCTTGATGGCTCTCACCTTTAATCTATACCTTGAGACTGGAAGACACATCTTTAATCTTGATCATTCCTTCTTTGGAACTGTGTCACTGTGTGTGTGATAGCTGATGGCATTTTCTCAAACTTTGCTCAGTGTGACAGTCAGTTAACTTCTCTGAGCCAAGATATAAGGACTCTGGGCTCTAGCATTATATGTGACTGAATGCCTCCATGCACCTCGTTAAGATAAACTGAACCTCAAGCTATAAGAGATTCCCTTCAATTAAATGTTTTCAGTCACTCTGGGCTCTAGCATTATATGTGAGTGCATGGCTCCATGCACCTCATTATGATAAACTGAACCTCAAGCTATAAGAGAGTCCCTTCAATTAAATGTTTTCAGTCACTCTGGGCTCCACCATTATATGTGACTGCATGCCTCCAGGCACCTCGTAATGATAAACTGAACCTCAAGCTATAAGAGATACCCTTCAATAAAATGTTTTCATTATAAGATTTGCTATCATTATGGTGTCTTTCACAGAAAAGAAATAACAAAGACACCATATGATTTTTTCAAATACCTTGAAACTTATTTGTCATTAACTATAGTTCTTCTTCTATTCTGCCATCCTAACCTCTACCCATTTCCTTTTTTTATTTTATTTTGTTATTATGAACAAAGAAGTCACACTTTCTATCCTTGTATATCCTTATTCAAGATCTTTTTCCCCTCCCACCACATCAAGTCATCATCCCTTCTCCACAACTCCCCATCCCCGCCCTAGGCAGAATGCAGGTGGTCCCAAGGTCCCACTGTCCCAATATTTCTTAGTTCAGCCTCCACTCCTGGCAGATCCAGTTTTCTCCCCCAACATCAAGACTGAGTCAGGTGTCCCTCTAAAGGAAGTGGGATTCAAGAAGTCAGTCCAAGGTGTTTCTGATCCCAAGCAGTTCTGTGGTTGTGGTCTGCAGCTTGGGCATGCTTTGCCATTTTCTTGTTTGTTTGTTTGTTTAGAGTACACTAATGTGTGAGTACATCCCCTGCCTATCTTTCTGAGTTTGTGAAACTTCACTCAGGAGGATATTCTTCAAATCAATCCATTTGCCTGCATATTTTAGGATATCATTTTTTGTTACTGCTGAGTAGTACTCCATTGTGTAGATGTACCACAGTTTGTTAATCCATTCTTCAGTTGAGGGACATCTAGGTTGTTTCCAGGTTCTTGCTATTACAAATAACGCTGCTATGAACATAGCTGATCTAATGCAATTGGAGTGTAACTGTGCATCTTTAAGGTATACACCCAGCAGTGGTATTGCTGGGTTTATGGGGTATTGATTCTCAATTTTCTGAGAAACCTCCATATTGTATTCCAAAGTGGCTGAACAAGCTTACACTCCCACCAACAATGGAGGAGTGTTCCCCTTGCTTTGCATCCTCTCCAGCTGTCATCTGTGTCTTTTATCTTAGCCAATCTAACAGGTGGTAGGTGGTATCTCAAAGTTGTTTTCATTTGCATTTCTCTGATTGTAGCGGGAAATCAGGAACTGTATATGTGAACGATCCTGTCATAGGACTGGAGACGAGCTGGGCGTGGTTAACTGAAAAGGATTCCGGAAGTAGACCTTCGATGGAGGGGACCAGGACAGGAAGTCGTCATTCTCTCACGAGAGTTCCCCGACCGAGTGCGCAGTTCGCTCCAGCTGCCCGGGAGTTCGGACGTACGGCGTGAGGATGAAGAATCTTCCTTAGAAAGGCTCCGGCGTGCTGCAACCTCATCCTGTCATCTTCTCCTAAAACCGGCTCTGTTTTATAAGCTATTTTCTCCAAATAAACCCTGTTTAAAAACATATCTCAGGGCGGGTTTCTACCGCGATATCTGATGGCTAAAGTTGATGAGCACTTTTTCAGGTGCCATTCAGCCGTTAGTAATTCTTCTGCTGAGAATTCCCTTTTTAGATCTGAACCCCATTTTTTGATAGGGTTATTCAAGGTTTGGGCTCTAGATTCTTGAGTTCTTTATATATCTTAGAGATCAGTCCTCTATCACTTGTAGCCTTGGTGAAAATCTTTTCCCATTCTCTAGGCTGTCATTTTGTCCTATTGACAGTATCCTTGGCTTTACAGAAGCTTCTCAGCTTCAGGAGATCCCACTTATTAATTGTTGATTTTAGTGTCTGTGCCACTGGTGTTATATTTAGGAAGTGGTCGCCTGTGCATTGTAGAAGTGTATTTCCCACTTTCTTTCCTATCAAGTTTAACAGAGCCTTCTTAGTGCAGTAGGCAGCATGACAGTCTCATAGTATACCCCAATTTCAAACTTTCTTTTTTATTAATCCCTTTTTACCTTTTATATTAGAATTTCCTATCTTCTATCTCTCAAAGCCTGTCCTCCATAATACCTTACCTGCCTTCTAATGCCTAAGTAAATTCAAAATGAGAGACACATGTGTGAAGATTCAAAGATAACATTTTCTTTATTTCTTAAAATGTTTTTTTTTCCATATATTACCCTGCTCACCCACCCTTTCATGTTTCCAATCCCTCCCAGTCTGCCTTCAGCCTCTTCCCCATTTCATTCACCAATTCCCTCCCCTGACAGAGTAGGAAGTCCCAAGGTGGGTCAACTCAGCCTGGAGCATCCACTCCAGGCATGTCTGATTTTCTCATCCAAATATTAAGGCTGGGTTAGGTGGGATCTTCTCAGCTTCAGGGGAAATGGGCAAGAAATGGGCTCCAAGGTGATAGCCCATTTATAGAAACTCAGCCTGATTTCACCCCTCAAGACTCTACATACTGCCCAAGTAAACTGACAGTTGCCCTACCTTGGAGGGTCTACCTCTTTGTCCTATGGTTCCCCACGGACTGTTCTTATTTTAGTGTGCTCTCCAGAGCTCCAGGCAGCTATCTCTATCTGACTCCTCCTCATACTCCCTATCTCCTTGTTCACACAGATTTTTCTCCTTCACTCTCCAGTTGTAAGGGGAACTCAGCCCAGTATTCATCCATGGATCTCTGCCTCCACTTCCATTCATTGTTGGATATAGGTTCTGTGCTGACACTTAGAGTGGTTATTCATTTGCTTATAGAAGACATCCTATGTGGGCACCCACTCCATTACTGGTTGAGAACCTATCCAGAGACATTCTATAGGTTCCTGGGGATTTCCCTAGCACCCAGCCTCCTTCTAGCCCCTTATTGGCTTCCTCTGTCAAGATATCGGTTGTAGTAAGTTTTTCCCGGCCTGTTTGGGTCTGGAGATTTGTGACCTGGCACGCGTGTGGTGCCGGCGGTTTGGAGCCTGGTCTGTGTGTCTGCGGCTTTTGTCCCCCAAAAGAAATGAATCATATGCTTATATACTTTATATTGCTTGGCCTATATCTTAAGCACATTACTATCTAGCTCTTTCTTCTTAGATTAACCCATTTTTATTAATCTTTTTGCCACGTGGCTCAGAACGTGGCTGCCCGGTACCTCTTACATGTCTGCTCCTCTTGGGGGTCCGATGCAGAGTGACTAACTCCACCCTCCTTCTACCTGGCTGCCTCTGATTCTCCAACCACATCTACGGTGCCCTGCATGGGTCCAAACAGTTATTTATTTACATCGTACAGAGATCACTCCACCACATTTCCTCTTTTCTGTCTAATTAAAAAGGAAGGTTTTAATTTTTATATAGCAAAATTATACACAACAGAACAGCTCTCAAGTAAGAATTACAGTCACAATATTTAGTCTATTTGAATTTTAAAGTTAAAGAGAATGTTTTATTATTTACTTTATCATTGTGAGTCTAAAGTTTTATATCTAATATATTTTTTAAACTAAAAATAATTATATCTATAATTATTAAACCTTTAACTACATCAAAGACCACAGAAGGATATAATATTATGCAAATAAACAGGAAGTGCAAGCAACTTTCAAAGTCTAGAAAATGATATGACAGAGATGACATTTATCTGCCTGGACAGTCACTCAAAGTTTTTTGTAACGTTGGGGCATCCATCTTTAGCCATTAGGCCCAAAGTCTCTGGCAAACCTTTTAGTGATGCAGGAAATCTGACACAGTCTATCAGTTGTTTTTCTTTGTGTCTTGAAGAATGTCTGGCAATGTTTTCTGCAAAGCAGGAACCTGAAGGACCATCTTGGCTTGTTTTGCCTACATTTAAAGGTCACTTTTTTATGGAATTTGTATGTCTAGTTTATACAGGATATTATCAAGCAGTCAATATCAGAACAGTTTTTTGTCTGGTGGCTAACTGTTGCCACAAAGTAAATTCTACATGAAGTTTCTTTAATGCCCATCACTTCCCTGAAATGCATTGGTGCTGCCAGGAACAGACCTGTCTCACTGTCCAGAAAAGTCTAAGTCCTTAAAATATCTTAAATGCTATATTTTGCATGTCTTTGAAGTGTTTGAAAACTATCTATCTAATTGAAATATATCTCTGTATACCTACAAAAACGTAACTAACATGACTATAAGTATGCTTATCATAGATGACTATTAATCTGCATTTTTCAATTACACATTATAATTTTAAATGAGTTACATCAGCATCATATCTTAATCAAGAGTAGAAAAATACATACAGCATAACAAAATTGACCTTAAGTTTGTATCAATAAACCAAAATCCACTTATCTTTTCTAATCTATGTCACTCAGTGATCACTTTTGAGGTATAGACCAATCAAGACAGTCGTAAGATAGTTTCTTATCATATCTTTAACAAATATTTCAGATAGACTCAGTACGATAAAAATGGTTTTAGACATTTGTAAAATGGTTTTATATATATATATATATATATATATATATATATATATATATATGTTTACAGTTACTTCATTGGGACTTAACCATTGTTCAGTTTACAGGACCCCACAGAGATACCGTCGCCCACAGGCCAGTATGAAGCAACTAAATGAAAGGTCTACGCCCCTCTCCCGATAAGTTGGTCATCCAAGGGAGGGTTATGGTCAATTATCATTTTAATACAATGGTTATAAGTTAATCTTGGGTAGAAGACAAGATGATATTATAAAACATAAAAAAAGTAAAAAAAGAGATAAAAAAAACAAATAAAAGATCATTATACTTACAAAAAACTATTAACCAAAAGATAAACTGACATAATACAAATGTTTATATATTAATACAAATAAAAAATCAATCTATATGTTTGATTTAGATAATATATATATTGATACAAAGTTAAACATGATACAAATGTTTATATATTGACATAAATAAAAAATTAATCTATATGTCTGATTGAGATAATATATATTGATACAAAGTTAAATATATAATTGCCTTATTTTGCACGTGTCTACCTCTGCCTAAAATATTTTACACATTGATGTGTATTAAGAACATTGTCATTTCCATAATGCAATTTCTACCTCTAATTATTCATGATAGTCATAACATTTGTTATACTATACACACAAATTGT
>PVIH01027340.1:0-17140 GCA_004025045.1 Sigmodon hispidus | reverse complement strand
CAGGGATGGAAAAAAAAAATTCAGAGGGAAAGATGAACACAAAGAAAATATAGGTGTAGCAATCTTATTTGTATGTCTACCCTTGATAAGCCATGCTTATCATTCTTATCCTCTATATAGTTATTGTTAACTCTTCCACATTTTAAATTCTTTTTACTGTGTTTTTTTTTAATAAATACAAAATAAAGAAAAAAAAATGAGTATCTATGAATACGTATATTGTATGAATGTGCATATACATAACTATGAGCAAGGAATGTATATATAACTACCTAAGGGTAGGTTTTTTTTAAAGGTTGGTATTACTCCAAAAAAAAAAAAAAAAAAAAAAAAAAAAGAAAACACCCTACAGGCTTGCCTACAGCCCAGCCTTGTGGAGAAATTCTTGCACTTGGTGCTCCCTCCTCTCCAATGACTCCAACTTGAGAAGTTGACAGGAATGTAAACAGCAACAGTGGATTTCATTCTTATCCTCTGTGTTCTTGTTCTGGAATGCATACTGATTTTTGTTGGGTCTTAGTTCACTGCCTCATGATTTCTTTTCATTTGGAAGGCAGGGAGAGTGGCTGGTCACCTAATCCAATTCAAGTGAGTTGAGCTGGGTCTGACTTTAAGTCATTATTAATAAAATTCTATCTACCTGATTCATTTAACTACTTATTTCCTGAAGTCCACTCATTTCACAGAGATTTCCAGCTTTTAGTCTTAAACCTTATGTAATTACTGAACAAGATAAATGTCCCAAAGATAAAATAAATGTACTATATGTGGAATTATCTCAAGTCTTTAAATGTGTCCCTAGCCCATTGGGCCTTCGAGAGCTTCAGCAGTGGGCCACAGTGAGAGCATAGTGGCAGTTCTCTGAGTCTCCAGTTCTGGCATAATTAATTCACTTTGTTAGAGACTTCGTTTTTTGTTGTTCTTTTTAAACCTTTATTCTCTTACTCTCCACTGCTTTCCATCCCAGTCTTCCTCCCCATCCTTTTTTAGTTTCCTTCCCACGCCATCTCCCATCCATTCCCCAGGTAGGTCAAGGAATCCCAAGGTGAGTCAGTTCAGTCTAGAATATTTAGTTGAGGTAGGTCTGACTTTATAAACCCCAGTATCAAGGCTGAGTTAGGGGTTTTTCTGTAGGAAATGGGCTCAGGGAAGCCAGTTCAGACACCGGGAATAAACTCTGGTTCTACTGCAAGAAGCTCTCCAAACTGCCCACATTGTTTAACAGTTGTCTACTTTTGGAGAGTTAAGCTTCTTTCACTGAAGATTCCTCAATAGTTGTTATTGATTCAGTGAGCTCCCAATACCTCAGGTCAGTAATCTCTGTGAGTGATCCTGATTTATTGTTCATATACTCTCTCCTTCCTTTCCTCAGCTGGATTGGGAGCTCAACCTGGTGTTCAGCTATGGAACTCTGCTTCTACTTTCATCTGTTACTAGATATAGGGGTATAATAACAATTAGACTGGTTATTTATTTGATTATAGAGAAATTACTGTTTAAGGACCCTCTTCACTATTGTTTAGAGTACTAGCTGCAGACATCTTTTGAGTAATTGGATGTTTCTCTAGCACCAGGTTTTTCTCTAACACCTCCATGGTTCCCTCTATTAAGATATTTGTTTCTTTGTTCTCCCTTTCTGTTTCTCGTCTCACTCATCCATCTCATTCTATCATAATCTCTTCCCACCTCCTCTACCTTGCTCCCCCAAATAGTTGCAATTTACTCAAGATATCTTTATTTCCCCTTTGCATGGGAATCAATGGCTGTTTCTCTTATGTTCCTCCTGTTACTTAGCTACTCAGGGTTTATAATTATAGACTGATTATCTTTGATTTATGTCTAAAATTAATTTATGTATAAGCACATAATCATACCTATATTTATAGATTTGTGTTATCTCACTCAAGATAATATGCTGTCCCATATTTCCTGGAAATTTTGATAACTACTTGGTTTTAGTGTTTTCTTTGATTGATGTTTCTATTTCTTCTATTGAGTCATCCAAACCAGAGATATTTTCTTCCATCTCTTGCATTCTGTTGGTAATGCTTGCATCTGTAGATCTGATTCATTTCTTCAGACTTTTGATTTTCAGCATTCCCTTGGTTTGTTTATTCTTTATTTTTTCTATTTCAGTTTTTAAGTCTTGTACTGTTTCCATCACTTTTTTGTCTTTTTCTTTGTTCTCTAGTCTTTTTTAAAGAAATTTATTTTTTCTTCCAATTTTTGCTTGTTTTTTATTTCATTTCCTTGAGAGATTTTTTTATTTCTTATTAATTTTTCTCTTTGAAGGCTTCTATTATCTTTATAAAGCTATTTCTAAGGTCATTTTCCACTGCTTCTTTTATATTGAAATGTTCAGTTCCTTGTGTTGTAAAACCACTAGGTCCTAATGGTGCCATATTGGATTTTATGTTGTTGAATAAATTTTTACACTGGTGTCTATACATCTCTTCTGCTGAACAGTGCAGGTTGTCTGTTTTTTACCTAGCAGGGGTCTTGTATGCTGTCCTGTAGTTGGGGCTGAGATGGGTTGAGGGGAATGTTTTATGTCTTGGTACCCAGAGTTGAGCAATGTACTAGCTGGCCTGACTGACTGACTGGGAGGAGGGTAACTCACGTTGTGTTGGGTGTTCTCCAGAGGCTTTGTACAAATTGGTCAAGTTTTAATACGTAAGTTCAACTAACTCAGAGATTGCCTGGATTTTTATCTCATAGGTTAGTTGGTTTATACTCAAGTAAAGGCTAGAGTATATGTCTTTGGCTCCATTACAAAGCCAAAGTCTGTTTCAGTCAAAGGACTTATGGCATGAGTTTCAGGTTCAGGAGGTGTATTTCTGGCTGTCTCTTTCACTCTAGACATAGGGCTTCATAAATTTGTGCTTTCTCTTTTTGTCATGAGTATGCTGATTCAAAAAATTGACTATAAATTATATTTTATAAATCTTAACTGGCTTATATTTGTATTCCAGAACAAAAACATGGATCAACTAGAAAAGAGAGTGAGAAAGGGGGGAGGGAGAGAAAGAGCACAAAAATAAGAATAGAGATAGAGTTATTGGTTAAAACTAGGTTTAAATGGATAGCTGCCGGTCATTGAGAGAAGCTGAGAAGCTGCTGTTGTTTGAGAATCAAATTGATGTTAAAAAGAATAGGCTTACAGTCTTTTTACAAATCACTGTTAGGTAACTATATGAAGGGAAATGTTAGGTCAAACTTAGCTTTCAGGATTTATTTTTTATTTGTATGTATGTGTCCATATGTACCTGTGTTCATGTGAGTGCAGGTGCCTTCAGAGACCAGAAGAGGGTACCTAGGGTTCGAGTGACAATCAATTGTGAGCCACCTGATGTGGGTTCTGGGAATCAAACTGGTAACTTCCAGTAGATCAGTGCATTGTTTTAATAACTAAGCCTCTGGAAGCAGCTTTAGTTCAAGTCTAAATTTTAACAGATTATTGGCCCAGTTGTTGGCTGTTTGAGCCATGTACATAAAATTAAATCATTTATAGATTACAATGCTCAGTAAATATTGATGTGCTACAAATAATTTTGCTCTACTGAATCTATTTTACTTTAGTAATTATTTTTCTAGGTTGAGATCTATACCATTAATTTATGCTTCTCCTCTCTCCTCATATACTACATGTTTAAGATTTTTTTTGTGATATTATACACTGCCCATCCAATGCATATTGCATTCATAACACAATCTAACAATGATATGCTCTTATTTATTTACAAAATGCAGTTGCTATACTGCTTTTATTGATTGTAAATCTATATTTTCCAGTAATCTCAGGATAATAAAGAGCCCTATCTTTAGTCCTTAGTATGTATAAGTCATTAAATTAGAAATTTATACAGATTATTGCATATCCCTTTCTTCAATGGCTTTGCCAGCAGAACACAGGATGTTGTGAAAAAGCATAAATTGAATCTGAGTATAGCAATGAACTATTCTTATTGGCTTACTCTGAAAATTAAATTCATTAATATATGCAAAACTATAGCTACTGTCTTTTCCTTGTTATCTGTTTGGTGTTGATACTAGAGCCTTAAATATTACAAAAATGCATCACCACAAGGCCCTGTGAGTTTATCAGTGAGGAAAGACTTGTAAAGATAATGCAAGAAGGATGATCCAGTTTGTGTCTATTGTTGTCAATAAACACTATGACCAAAGGCAACTTCTGGAAAGAAAATGTTTATTTTACCTTATACTTCTAGGTCACAGTCCATCACTGATGAAAGTTAGGTCAGGAAGTAGAGCAGAAACTCTAAGGAAATGCTGTTCATTGTCATACTCTCAAACACACAGTAAGCTAGCTTTCTTCTATATCGAAGGACCACTTGCCTAGGAGGGGTACTTTCCCAAGGAAGCTTAGCCCTCCCACATCAATTATTTATTGAGACAATTCCCCGAAAGACATGTCCGCAGGCCAATATGACCTGAGGATTTCTCCAACTGAGGTTTCCTCTTTACAGGTTACTCTAGGTTGTTTCACGTTGACAATAAAAACTAACCAGGACAAGGCCAAATTATCAGAGTGTTTTTTTAAAGAATGAATTTAACACATTAGATTAAAGGACAAACTAGTGTTGAAAATATAGATATGAGAAAAAATGTGAATGTCCCTGAACTTGATGTTTACTGAAAGTAAAATTGATATGACACTTTAATACTATGTCCAAGTTAGATAAATAAATTGTGGCTGATATTTGTGAATAAGCAACAGCATATCAGAGTTAGCAAACAGAAGCACATTCAAATCAATGTAAGAGTTATGCAGAAAAATAAATAAATGCAAATAATCATTGCTGTCTATCAGTTCAGCAAGAGAGTGTAGATATAAATATGTATAAGTTTTTACAATTGAACATGCATGAAGACTAAAGGAAGTATAAATAGTTAATATTAATGTCTAGAGTACAGCAACTAGACAAAGCCTGTATAAAAAGAAATGAAAATTAACATTTTCCATTGTAATATAATTTACTAAGGGAAAGCAAGGTTTCTACCTATTTGTTTTGAAAGAGTGCATCATGTCTATCATATCAAAAGTTAGCCTGGAGTTTACTATGCTGACAAGGATGACCTTGAACTCCTCATCCTTCTGGCTCAATCACTCACATGCTGGGGTTTCAAGTGTGCACTGTGCCTCCTGGCTCCAGTTGTATCCAAAACAATTGTCTTATTCTAGTACCACTTGTGGCAGAAATATAATATAACTTATCTGCATTCCTTTTTATATAAAAGATACCACTTCACACACATATAGACTCATAAAACATAGCATAGAAAAGTTAAAAATGTTCTCTATTTGTTTATGTTACTTACTTAAGCTTTAGAACCATTCTTTGCTGTTGGTCCATTGGTGGTATTCTTTTTAAAATATTAACTTTGACCTTGGAATGTTTATTGCTAGAATGCTAGTTTCCTGAGACCAACATCTTTCTCGGTATAAAAGCAGTGATAGGGAGATATTAATAAGATATGTCCATTACTCTTAAGAGGAATGTATTTGGACTCTGAGCTGAGAAAAATATGAAGAGGGTTGTACAATATTATTGGAAGAAAGAGCAAGCTATGACATATGCACTGAAAGAAAAATTCTGTAAAATTAGAACTGTCAGAATTATCTGACAAATGAAAAAAAGTCGCATAAAAACCATGAGCTATAAAAATAGATTTCATCAATATCTTCAGAGTGTAATAGAGCTATCAATTTCCATTTGTGACACACTGTTATACAACATAAGCATAACAGTGTGTAGACTTGATACACAGTCTAAAATAGCTATTCTTATTTCTTTATCATTTATATATGTGGAGACAAAAATTTGTTTCTTTATACTTACATTGACATCAGAATATATTAAATATTTTATTCATTTGGAATTTCAAATGTGTTACTAACCCATCAACATTTACAGATCAGTATTGCTGCTTAGCATTTTGTTACCTAAACCTTACTCAGTTTTTCTTTGCCAAGGATATTGTTTAAATTCAGTATCTTTCTTTTTCTTTTCTTTTGTTTTTGTTGTTTTTTGAGACAGGTTGGGAAGAGGATCTTGAATGTCCTAGAACTAGATCTAAACTGAACTGGCTTCAAACTCACAGAGATAGACCTCCCAAGTGCTGAGATTAAAGGCATCAATGGTGTGTGCCACCACAGCCCAGCAGGAAGAACTTTCTGGTCCAAATGATGGGAATAATGTCGTATTTTCATGAAAAAGTATTGACTGAGGGAAAGGGCTTCATAATGAACCATATATAATGTTAGTAATAAAGCTTCATGTTTAGTCTGGATTTAAAAAATATAAGCAATTATTTACTGAATGTGGTAGTTAGCATTGACTATCAATTTGAAATAACATGGAATCACCTGGAAAGAGTATCAATGAAGAATTGTTTGTATTCAGTTGATTGTAGGCATGTCTATGAGAGATTATTTTATTTAAGTTAATGGATGTGAGAAGACCCTAGCCCTAAAGGCCTGCACCATTGCTGAGGCATGGATATGGACTACATAAATAGAGAAATCAAGCTGAAGAGAAAGGAGCAAGCAAGTGGATATGCATGCATTCATTTCTCTCTCCTCTTGACTATGAGTGGGACACCTCCTGACTACTGACTACTTCCTGCTTCTGCCACTCTGAGATTGCCAAAATGATAATCCCAGGTTACTATCTGAGATTATAAAGTAAAATAAGCCTTTTCTTCTCTAACTTGCCTTTGGTCAGGATGTTTTAACACAGCAACAGAAATAAAACTAAGACACTTAGTCACTTTTTTTTATATCAGAGAACATAAAATATCATTTCAGGTAAAGAAATAAGAT
The DNA here is from genome assembly GCA_004025045.1 of Sigmodon hispidus. Classification (NCBI taxonomy): domain Eukaryota; kingdom Metazoa; phylum Chordata; class Mammalia; order Rodentia; family Cricetidae; genus Sigmodon; species Sigmodon hispidus. Next base: position 10,296 of record PVIH01027340.1, on the reverse strand, counting down.
TTATGGCAATAAATATTTCATTAAAATGTGATCCTGTAGCATGGAAAAGTGTGGACATTTTCTATAGATTTTATCAATGTGAAATAACTATTAATTCTGAGAAAATGAACAATTCCATCTCATGGAGTTGTGGAATATAATTGAGGCAAAGCAAAGCTATGTTGCACAATCATACACACACACACACATACACACACACGGTTGTATGGTGGTGGGGGACACTTGGCATGTTTGAATAGACTTTGGGAAGATGTGATATGGAAATTCAGTTTTGCCTCGCATAGTGTGCTGTGTTCTTCCTCTTCCTAAAAGGCTTGAACCACGGACAGAATTGCATGGTCAAATTATGTTTTAAAAAATGTCTGATATTAAGTATACACAAAATTTGTATGTAATTCAATATGATATCTTTACATTTTGGCTACCACTACTATATCAAAATTCTCTTAGAAATTATCTCAGTGAATGCTGCTGACAGCAAGGGTAATTATTGTTGCTTTAAAAAATAAATGTAATAAGAACTTTCTTTCTCCTTCATAGTTTCTACCAATTAGTTTTACTCCTCACTTTGTCCAGGTTCAAGAACTTTTCTGACCCAAACAATGAGAAGTATGTGTTTTATAAAATTGGTGTTGGTTGGTGGAAATGGCTATAGCCCTCATATTACGCAGACTTGTGGAAGATACAGTCTAAGACAAGGTGTGGATAGATAATTGTTATCATTTTAAACCTGCTTTTAAATCAAGTCTCTAATTGTCCCTTGTGGGCTTTCCCCCCAGAATTTTCTCTTTACTTAAGTGACCAAACAAACAAAAGTCAGCAGAGGAAAAATACTTGGTTTTTACTTTTGTTTCCTTTTTGGCTGTAACCATTCTTCCTTGGTTTATGACAAACTTAAGAGTTTAGCCACAGCCCCCAAAGACATTAGTCACCAGTGTTCTATATTGTTCAGATCAGTAATGAACTTCGAAACTTCATTCTTCTCAAAACTTTGAAACCAGAGCCTCAGAAAGCAGTGGCAGTGGTGCAGGGTTCCAACATTGTGATTCTGCACTCAGTGCCCGAAAACTTGCCTGGATTGAATTGGGAAATTAACTATCTAACTCATAAGAAGACAAATAAAAGTGAGCCAAAACCTAAGAAGTTATGAAGCCTACAGTGAACCTGGAAGATTCATTTCTGGAGTTATAAACTTGAAAGTAACAATTAAAATAAATAAGCTCTCAGGAGGGAGTTTAATGTTTTTCCTCTCTTGTCTCTGCCTGCAAATGTGAGCAATCCACAGTGGGAGTGAGTGAGTCACAGATCACAGCTGGCAGACACAGTGAATGCAGCAGCGCCTCTTTGCATGGACACTTCTTCCAGTGAGCAATGGACCAAACTAAGTCAAAATGAATGAATTCAAATTTGTTCTCATTAGCATAGGAAGCTATTTTCCTATCAGCCATCCAGCCATGATTCTAAAACAATTTTCACAGTTATCCTTATAACACATTGTTCAGTTTTTCTGACACTGGGCAATTTGTCTAAAGAATGATGTCATGACTTCCTTGTGTCTTGTTGAGACACACACTCATACATTCACTGAGAATCTTATAACAAACTCTTCACAAATCAAGAGGATGACCACATTTGCAGTGGAAATGTTTGTGTGAAATAGATCCACGTAATACAGAAAAGCAATGAAAATTCATACAAAAGAGAGCCAAATCAAGATGCATAACTATTATCTAATATAAGTGATATTATTACTGACAAATGCTTAAAGTCATTGTGTTGTTAATATTTTCATCTTAACAGGCTTGGAAATAAACTAGAAGGAATACTGCTAGGCATGTCATTGATGGTGTTTCCAAAGAGGTTTAACTTAGGATGAAAGGTCCACCTGGAAGGTAGGTGACACCATCCCATGGACTATCCATACTAAGGAAGAATAAAAATAGGAGAAAGCCACCAGAACTCATCTCTTTCTACTTCCAGACAGCAGAAACAATGGATTGTGGCTGCCTCACACTCTTGCCATCATGCCATTACCTCTAAGAAGGACTATAACTCCTTTAACTATAATCTGAAAGAAATTCTTTAATATGCTTTTGTCTAGCATTTTGTCACAGCACCAAGGAAAGTAACTGATACAGACAGGCATGACAGGAATTTAAAATACAGGAAAGAGATCTATCAAAATATTTTATCCTATGAGATTGATAAGGCTTCATTTAATTTCTGGTTCTTACATAACAATGCTGAGGATTACTAAGAATTCATATAAACACATGCTGTTTCAATCTCCTCCATGAAATGTTATCATTAAGTTTACTATGTTACTTCCAGTTTTAAACAGTAATCAATGAAGACAGTCTCAGAAATGGATTGGTAAGGGTTGGAAAGATGGCTCAGGAATTAAGAGTGTCATAGCACACAAGCATCTGAAACTCCAGTTTCTGGAGTTCTGATGCCCTTTCTGGGCTCTGTAGGCACTACACTCATATGTTGCACATACATAGATGCAGGAAAAACAATCAAACACATAAAATAAAAATAAATCTTTAAAAATTTTTCTTCTGAAAAGTGAATTGGTAAAAATGTATTTTACCATGAGCATAAAACATAAAATATCTTTGGAATCAAGATACAGACATACCTTTAAAACAGTTTTATATATAGTACTATATTGAATTTGCTGTGGGATAATTCTCTTGTACACTATAACAATTTGTCGCTCTCATTTGTTTAACAAGACCCTGATTGGTTAGTAGCCAGGCAGGAAATAAAGGCAGGGCAACCAGACTGGGAGAATTCTAGGAAGAGGAAAGAAAGTGTCCAGCCAGATGTATAGGAAGCAAGATGAGAATGCTGGACTGAGAAAAGCTACCAAGGGACTTAGCTAAACATAGATAAGTATTATGGATTAATTTAAGTACAAGAGCTAGTTAATAACAAACTTGAACTACCAACCAAGGATTTACTATAATATTGATCCTCTGAGTCAATTATTTGGAAAGTAGCTGCTGGGTAGTTGGGAGTTACTGGCAGGAGAGAAACTCCCAACTACATGAATTAACTCTTTTTCTATTTATTGTGCTCTGAGGTTAAACAAGGTGTAACTTTTCTAAACAACTATTACATGCATTTATTGTGTTAGTGTGGGTATATTTTTATGTTACAATATTGTTTGTGTATACCTGTGGCTGGCAGCAGATGGAGGATTAGGGCGCCTTTGCAAGCACAGTGGCACAGTTGAGGAATCAAGGCAAAAAGATACATAGTCTAGGCTCTAGGGGAGGGATTTTATTGTAATAAATGGAGGGAGAATATAATTATATATACATATATGCATGTATGTATAGAATGTATATATATTCTCCCTCCCTTTATAATGTGTATATAGACATATGTGAGTGTGTGTGTGTGTGTGTGTCAAGAGATAAAGGAGGAGGGTCAGGGATGGGAAAGCTTCTTAAATGGAGCTTGACATCAAAACAATGGGCAGGCCAGTCTAATTGCCACTGGCCAGGGTTTCAGAAAGTGGGACAGAATCCAAACAGTATGCACACACATGTACACCATGGTGTGTGTGTGTGTGTGTGTGTGTGTAAAGGTCAGAGAACAACTTCTATATGTCTGTTCTTTCCTTTCACCATGTACTAAACTAAGATAATCACATTTGGTAGCAAATATCATTACCTATTAAATCATCTAAGTTCACAAGCTGCCATTTTTCTGTTGCTTTTGTATGTTATATTCGTGAAATTTCTTTATCTAGGAATTAAAATTAATCATTTTCTAGATCATAGATTCATTCTCTGAGTAGTTATGTTAATTTATACATTTGTGTGCTTTTGTATATGCTTCCTTTCCTTGCTTATGCTCCTATAATGAACAATAAGATGCATTATACTGTGTCAGCATACAAGTGCTGCTAAGTTTACACCCAAGTATTTAAGTCACATGATGTAGACAGAACAGTAAACATACAATAATTCTACCTTTCATTTTGGGAAAGGACCATGCAGGTTTTCAACCTTATTTAAGACCATTATATTATGGCACATGAAGTTATAAAGTTGTTTCTTTTGTTTGAATATTACGTTTTGAGGAGATGTATGTGCATGCCAGTTTTCAAGAAGCCAGCTGTGATGTGTATATATATATATATATATGCATATATAATATATATAATACATACATATATATATTCCCCTTCCCCCCATGACTGAGATAAGTAAGGAAAACTTATATTTCTGATATATATCATTTCTGGGTGTGTCTATGGAGTTTTTTAGGAGAACTTAGCACCTAATCATTAGATTGAGGACCAATGCAGGTAGCTATCATATACTCTTCTAGTAGAGAATACAGAATAAACTGATGGAAAATCAACAGATTTCCTCTTTATGTTTGAGCTGAGACAACTGTGTTCTTTACCTTGGACATCAGGACCACCAGTTCTTTTTTTATTATTATGAATAAAGAAGTCACATTTTCTATCCTTGTACATCCTTAATTAAGGTCCCTTCCCACTCCCACCACATCAGGTCATTCTTTCTTCTCCACATCTCCCCATCCCCCCCACGGGCAGGCAATCCCAAGGTCCCAAGAGCTTAGTTCTCAGGCCAACACTTACATAATCCTCTAGTTCTTAGGTCCTCAGACTCCAATTAAATCATGGTTCTAGCTCCCCTAGCTCCCCAGCTGATGATGGAAGAGCATGGCATATCCACCTCTCATAATGGTAGTGGTACATAAATACTATTCATTCTATCTCTCCGTGGGAACCCTGAATAACACAGGTACAGGATGAAGAGGACTCTTGTCTAAGTGGAATCTGCTTTAGTCATCATTTTTAAATAACCTTTCCATTCTTTTAATGTTAATTTTTATTTCTCTCAACCATACAATTCTTAGTTTTACAAGTCAAACACAAAACTCAGGTATATGTGTATAATTTCCTGTGAACTCAAACACTTCTTTATCTAACTCACCTTGAGCTCTACTTTATTCCTGAAGAGATACAGATTACTGACATGCACTATGAAGAAAGAACAATCTGAAAAGAGAAATGAGTAAGAAGTACATGAACCTTCTTGGATAACCCAGTTTCTTTCCTGTTCTTTATTTTATGAAGTCCAAATATTTAAAATAAATTAAGCACAACATCAATACACTCTAAAACCAGAAATATTTCAATTGTTCTATATAAATCAGCTCATACAACTATGAAGGTCATTACTTTGTCCTGTGTTTCTTCTCATTTTTAGCACACAGACTCTAAGATCCTCCAGAGTTAAATTGGTAAGGTAATACCATTTCCCAAGAGAGAAACCTAACTTTATTGAATTCTATTTTTATTTCAAGAAGGATAAAATTGGTTCTGATGTTTGCAGCTAAGACAAAACAAATATAGCATACTTTTAAATTTTCAAGCCTAACACTCTGTTCATAGATATAATGCATATGATTGTGATAAGTTGGTAATTGAGATGTTAAAATCAAGTAACATAAGTGAACACAAGTTTGAGAAGGTGAGTAAGTACAAGTTCTAGGGAGAAATGGATGTGGTATCAAGTAACCCAGTACAGATCTTCATAACCACCCATAACACATCTCTGCCACAGTACTCCCTTGAGGCTACAGTGTTTGTAAAACAGACCTAGTCATACAAGAGGTTTGTCATAAAGGGCAAATAATGTTATCTATATAGCGTAATCAAAACTATTTTATAACAACTGAAAATACATGTCAACATTAACTATTCTATTATTATTGTGACTCCTATAATTCTATAAGTGTGTATCACATCCTAGAAGGCAGTAACTCCTCCAAGTTCTGAGGTTATGGAAGAACAGAATATGTGCTATCTACATTCTGTACAACTTATTCATTAGATTGTATATAGTGCATGTATATGAATAGGTGTGAATGTATGTGTGCCTGTGTGTGTCATGCCCATGCACATGTGGGTGTATGTATAACCACCGATGTTTGTAGGAAACAAAAGCCAACCTAGATGTCATTCCTCAGGATCATCCCATCTTGTTTTGTGAGACATGGTCTCTTTCTGACTGGAAGACTGTAGGCTGTGCTGGCTGCTCACGAGACAACTGGGATCTGCCTGTCTCTATCTCTCCAGTGTTATGACCACAAATGCTTATCATTGCAGAGACTCTGGAGACTGAACTCAGTTTCTCATGCTTGCATGGCAAGGACTTATCTTCAGACTCATCTCTGGAGTGGGTCATCCTATTGTTTTACCACTAAAACCTCCTTCCCTACCACTTAACCTACCTTTTCTATTACCCATTGCTGATGGCATTGCTCTTCAGTGGGAGGGTTGAACTGAGGGTTAAGGATGCCTATTTCTTTAATTTCTTTTTCCCTTGAAGGCCAGTAATTTTGTTGTTGTTGAAAAGAAACTTCTGAAAAAATCTTTTGAGAAATAATCATAAAATTAGCCATTCCCATGAATAAATATCTTTCCTTTAGAAGATGTCTGTTTAAATTACTGAAAATCAGAATTTCTTGATTAGAAAGTGTCAGTGAGTTCCAGGGAGATTTCAATGCTCAGAACAAACACAAAGTTGCTGATTCAGCTGGCAGAGATTTGTATTTTAGGGCTGAATGTCTCACTCTCCCCTCTGGATGTGAATATTACCTGTTTTTTATTCAATGACACTTGCTTCAATACTTCAACCTAATAATGTCACTAACATAAAGGGGATGTGTTGTGAAATATTATTTGAAGGTGTGTTACATTTTTATGCTGTTGAAAATTTGTTTAATGATGTAAAGATGTGTTACATTGTTTTATGTTGCATTTGTTTAACTCTGTGAAGCTGTGTTATTTTGCCTGCCTAAAACATTTGATTGGTCTAATAAGAGCTGAATGGCCACTAGCAAGTCAGGATAGAGGATATGTGGGGTTGGCAGGCAGAGAGAATAAATAGGAAGAGAAATATATGAAGGGAAAAATCAAAGAGTGAGTAAAGACTGGACATCTAGCTACACAGCCAAACACAAAATAATAAGGAAAGCAAAGATATACAGAAATAAGAAAGGTAAAAGGTAGATGGGATAATTTAAACCAAGAAAATCTTGCAAAAAAAAAAAAAAGCCAAACTAAGGTCAGGCACTCATAAAAATGAATAAGACTGCATGTGATTTCTTTGGGAGCTAGGTGGTGACCTCCCCAAAGGAAAAAGAGTAAAACAATCAACAATCAGGATGCAAACATTTGAGATTTTATCTAGGTCTGCACTCACCACATGGTAACAATTAATGAGAATTTTTTTACTCAACCAGTAGTAAGTAATGAAGCATACTAGGGTAGTCAAATGATATGTTTTTTAAAAAAATATTGATTAATTGTAGGGCATGGTGGCATAGCTGTACCTCCGGTATTCATGAGGTGGAGGAAGGGGATCATTGTCAGTTCAAAACTAGCCTCTTATGTATAGCATTTGGTTTTGTGAACAAAGTCACCATGCACATGAAAAGTATCCTACAACTGTTACTATTATAGGTATGTATCACCACACTGAGTTTGTTAATGGGGACTGACCTCACAGCCAGTTTCATGCTAGGTAAACACTCTACTGGCTGAGGTATATCTTTAGCCCTGCCTCAATGCATTTCTTACAGCTGTGTACATGTCTACAGCTAAAAAAAAAGCAGGCTATGCTTCCCAGATCTCAGGGAGAAACTCCTATAGAGTAAGATGGAAAAAGTGATGGACAAAGAAGGACCAGAAACAATTTACTGTGTGTATTTATATCATAATATTACCTAAAGGGTCTTGTTAGATTGTCTTGTAAAATAGATCTTGAGTAAACTATGCTAGATAGTTTATGCTAGAGAGTCTAAGAACCTGGAAAGTGCTCAGTCCACAAAGATAGATGCCTCCATGGCCCCATTCTAGCCCAGCCCAGAAGTCTGAAGTTAGCTAGAGGTCCCATTTTAGAAAGTCAAAAAGTCTGACATTTGCAGGGGGAGCAGAAACGTGTACTTACTCAGTAAGATGTGAAGGCAGGTGGGTGATAATGCATGTTTCTCAAATATGTTCATGTCCAGACTTCTTAGATAAATGCCATCTACTTCTTTTTGAAGTAAAGCAGCAATAATAAAATTAGCTTTTCATTATGCAATGAAGGAGATTATAAAAGCACAGCATTTATAATTATTTTGTATGATGTACACAACCTTCTCTTATGGGATGTTTCTCCTACCAGTTGATTCCCCTCTGGAATTCCTTACATAGAGGTGTGTGAGTATGCAAACATCTCATTGACAATAAAGGCCAGCTACTCTAAAGGAGAAGGATCGGAGATGCTGTCAAGAGTATAACTAGATATCTGAATGGACTACCATAAGCTTTTACAATAATCCCCGAGCTGAGTGAAGTTGAAGTTTTAAAATATTATTTTATAATAAATATGAAGTATGTTAAGTCTCAAAAGATGACATTTAAAACTGGAAAACTAGAACATTCTTATGTGTTCATGAATAATGATGATTCATTTTACCTATCAAAACAGCTAAACTATTGGTGCTATTTGTAACAATAGCAATGACAAAATCTCTGAATGCTACATTTTAAAACATCTCCTCCTAGGCCTGGAGATGAGTGAGTCAGTGAGTAAAGCAGTTGCTGCTCAAGGGTGAAGATCAGAGATAAGATCCCCAGGAAATTCATAAATGCTAGGTGGGCATGATAGCCCATCTTTAATACCAACTGGCATGAAGAAGAACCAGGAACTTTACAGAGCAAGCTGGATAGCCAAGCTATTCATATTAGAGTATTCATTGCTCAACTGAGAGACCCTGCCTCAATGAATATAGTAGAGTAATTTAGAAAGATTATCAACGTGAGCCTAGAGCATACACACATGAAAATTCATATGCACATATACCACACACATACAATTGGAGAAATTCTTTTTATATAAGAATTTCCCCCCCCTGCTCCTCTTTGATACAGGGTCTCATAACATAACCTTGGCCTTGGCTGGCCAAAAGGCTGCTGTATAGATCAGGTTAGCCTGGAACTAACAGAGATCTGTTTGCCTCTGCCTTCCAAATGCTAAAATTAAAGACAGGTACCACCATATCTTCTCTCATTTTGCCCAGTTTTAATAGTGAGAATATGTACTTAGGATTATTTTAATTGGTTTTTATAAGCATACTTTTACTAATTAATGCCACTTTAATATTGACATATAATACATGTTATTTAATATATTAATTTCCCCCAGATTTTGTTTATTACATCTATGAGATTTACATCTTGATTTGAATATGTGGATAGAATTATTAAATTTTGAATTCAAACTAGTCTTAGCAATATTCTTCTTAGGTCCATGCTAATAAAATAGTGGCTTATAATTAGAATAACATTATCAGTATGCAAATATATATCAACAGTAGCTTTGTATATCAAAAATCCATCCACATATGGTTGTTTTATTATCAGGTTGTCAGAAGGATTAACATTTCACTGGAATAGCTTCTCAGCTGGCCTAATGCAGATATGTACATAAACATTGCATTAAGTATAATTAGATGTCTTTCCCTTTTCTAGTAGGAAACAAACAACAAATCTGTCTGATTAAAATTGTCTGTGATATACTGAATAAATAAAGGTTATATAATTACAACTCTGCTTAAAAACAAGTGATGAGACTACCTGAGCAAACATTTTCTGTTTTTTAAAAGACAGTTGCTTCACTAACTCAGCTGTCATTATAGCAGGCAGTTTTAAAGTTGACCTAATTGAAAGTGTGCTATATTGTGATGAACAAAATTCAAGTTAAACAATTCTAATCATTTCAACCATAAAATGTCTAGTAGAATCCATTTAGTTCGATCAACTCATCCCTGGCCTGAATGACAATTATTTTATAGGTTTGTAAAATACACACAAACTGTTATGGTAAACGAATATGAATTTGGAAGAACAAATTTCAGAAATTATATGCAGCCAACAAATTTCTTCAGTTATCACCATTGGAAAAATGAATAAACATTTTTTTGTGTGTGTGGTTTTTTTCCTTCTTTATTTTGTATTTATCAAAAAAAACAGTAAAAAGAATTTAAAATGTGGGAGAGTTAACAATAACTATACAGAGGATAAGAATCATAAGCATGGCTTATCAAGGGTGGAAATGCAAATAAGATTGCTACACATATATTTTCTTTGTGTTCAGCTTTCCCTCTGAATTTTTTTTCCATCCCTGTATATCCTTATTCAAGGTCTCTTCCCCCTCCCACCACATCTGGTCATTTTTCTTCTCTGCAACTCCC
>PVIH01027339.1:0-17143 GCA_004025045.1 Sigmodon hispidus | reverse complement strand
CAGTGTCCTCCAGGACTACAATTCCCAGAATTCTACTGGGCTACAAATTGCAGAATCCTCCAGGCCTACAAATCCCCGAATCCTCCAAAGCTACAAATCCCAGAATCCTCAAGGGCTACAAATTTCATAAACTTACAGGGCCTTAAATGCCAGAATCCTCCAGTATTACGAACCACAGGATAGTTCAGGACTACATTTCGCAGAATCCTCCAGGTCTACATGTCTAAGAACTCTCCAGGCCCAAAAATCTCACAATCCTCCAAGCTACATAACCCAGTATCCTTCAGAACTACAATTCCCAAAATTCTACTGGGCTACAAATCCCAAAGTCTTCCAGGAATACAAATCCCAGAATCCTCCAGGGCTACAAATCAGAGGGATCCTCTAGGACTACAATTCACAAAATTATCCTGGGCAACTATTCCAACTATCCTACGAAGCTAAAAATCCCAGAGTCCTCCAGAACTTCAAATCCCACAATGCTCCAGGTCTACAAATCCCAAAATCATCTAGGGGTTCAAATCTCAGAATCTGCCAGGGCATCAAATCCTATGATATTACAGGAATACAATTCCCAGAATTTTTGAGGGCTGCATTTCAGAATCCTAAAGGACAAAAATTCCCAGAATTCACCTGAGCTACAATTCCCAGAATCATACAGAGATAAAATCCCATAATCTCTAATGCTACAAATTCCAGAATATTCCAGGTCTACATATCCCACAATTCTTAAGGACTACAAATTCCAGGATCCTCCAGGACTACAATTCACAAAATCCTCCAGGGCTAAGAATCCCAGAATTCTGGGATTTGTAGTCCTTGAGACTTTGGGGATTTGTGTCCCTGGAGGATTCTGGGATTTGTAGTCCTTCATGATTGTGGGATGTGTAGCCCTGGAGGATTATGATATTTGTGGTCACCAAGGATCCTGGGATATTCAAATTTTCCTGCTGGGATTTGAAACCCTGGAGATTTTTGGGATTTGTACCACTGTAAGATTCTGGGAAATGAAGCCCAGGAGATCCTGGGATTTGTAGCCCGGGAGTATTGTGGGATTTGTAGTCCTGGAGATATCTTGATTTTTTTTACTAATGGAGGATCTGGGATATTTAGCCCTGGAAGAATGTGGGATTTTTAGGCTTGTAGGATCCTTGGATTTTTACTCCTAGATAATTCTGGGATTTCTCACTTTAGAAGATTCTGTGATTTTTATCTCTGGGGGATTCTGGGATTTGCAGCCATTTAGGATTCTGGATATTCTAGTCTTGGAGGATTATGGAATTCTCCGAAGAGGATTCTGGAATATGAACCTGCACAGGAGTCTGGTAATTTTAGTCCTGGGGGATTCTGAGATTTGAAGTCCTGGAAGATTCTGGGATTTGTAGCCCTTGAGGCTTATGGGATTTGTAGTCTTGGAGGATTCTGAATTTTGTAACACTGTAAGATTCTGGGAGATTTAGCTCTAGAGTTTATGGGATTATGAGGCCTGGAGAATCCTTTAATTTGTAGTCCTGGAAGATTTTGGAATTTGTGCCCCTGGAGGATTCTGGAAATTGAACCCCTGGAAGATCCTGGGATTTGCATTCCCTGAGGATTGTGGGATTTGTACCCTTGAGGATTATGGGATTTGTAGCTCTGGAGGATTCTGGGAGTTGTGATTCTGGAAGGTTCTGGTTTTTGTATCACTGTAGGATTCTGTGATTTGTAATCTTGGAGGATCATAGGATTTGTGGCCCAGGAAGATTCTGGAATTTGAACCCGGGAAGGATTATGAGATTTGTAGTACTGGAGAGTTCTGGGATTTGTAGTCCTGGAAAATTCTGTGATTTTTTTCCATTTTGCTTCATGGATTTGTTGTTTTGGAAGATTGTGGGATTTATAGCCCTGGAAGATTCTGAGAATTGTAGTCTTGGAGGATTCCTGGATTTGTAGTTTGGAAAAATTTTAAGATTTTTAGCCCTGGAGTATTCTGGGAATTGTAGTCCTGGAGAATCCTTGATCTTATTGCCCTGGGTTATTCTGGGATTTTAAACCCTGGAGATTCTGGGTCATGTGGACCTGGAGGATTCTGGGAATTGTAATCTTGCACTATCTTGTGTTTCATAGTCCTGGAGGATTCTGATATTTCTGGCCTCGAAAGGTTATGGGATTTGCAGTCCTGGAAGATTTTGGAATTTATAGCCCTGGTGGATTCTTGGAATTGTAGCAAGTAGAATTCTGTGAATTATAGTTCTGGAGGATTATGGGCTTTGTTTACATAGAAGATTGTGGGATTTATATTCATGAAAAGGTCAGGGAATTGAAGTCCTGGAGGATTCTGTGATTCTTAGCCCTGGAGCATACTGGGATTTGAAGTCCTGGAGGATTGTGAGAATTTTAGTTCTGGAAGTTTCTGGGATTTTTAGTTCTCAAGGTTTCTGGGAATTTTAATCCTGGAGAACTCTGGTATTTGTAGTCCTGAAGGATTCTGGGATTTTTAGCCTTGTAGGATAGTTGGAATTGTAGCTGAGGAGAATTCTGAGATGTTTAGTCCTGGAGAATCATAGGATATTTAGCCTTGGAGTTTTCTGGGAATTTTAGTCCTGGAGGATTCTGGGATTCTAAGCCCTGGAGGATTCTGTGAATTGTAGTCCTGGAAGATTCTGTGAATTGTAGTCCTGGAGTTTTCTGGGATTTTTAGTCACGGAGGATTCTGGGTTTTGCTCACTCGGAGGCTTCTGGGATTTACCATAATGCCTCTAATAGACATCCTCACAGTTTACTGTAATGTCTCGAATGGACACCCTCGCAATTTACCATAATCTCTCTAATAAATACCTTTGCTCTTTCCTGTAATGTCTCTAAAAGATGCCCTCACATTTTTGGTAATGTCTCCAATAGATGCCCTCACACTTTACTGTAATATCTTTAGTAGACGCCTTCCCAATTTACTCTGATATCTCTAATAGATGCCTTGCAGTTTACTATAGTCCCTAATAGAAGCTATCACTAATTACATTACGTCTCTAAAAAACATCCTTGTAAATTAATGTAATGTCTCTAATAGACACCATTGCTATTTTCCATAGTGGCTCTAATAGATGTTCTCGCAGTTTATCATAATGTCTCTAGATGATACCCTCACAATTTACTGTAATGTCTTTAATAGATGCCCTCATACTTTACTGTAATGTTTCCAATAGACATCCTTTCACTTTATTAACCAACTCAAACCTACAAACTAACCCTTATGCACTAACTCTACACACTAACCAACCCTAACCCTGTAAACAACCCTAACCAACAAACCAACCTTAACTCACTAACCAACACTAATTCACCAACCAACCCTAAACCACTAGCAAACCCTAATGCACTAACCAACTCTAACCAGTTAACCAACCCTAACTTACTAACCAACTCTAAAAAACTAACCTTAATTCAGTAACCAACCCTAAAATAACAACCCTAAACACTCATCAACAATAAGCAACTAAGCAACACTAACTCAATAACCCTTCCCACTAACAAAACCTTAATCATAAAACAACCTTAACTCACTATCTAACCCTTACTAACAAATCAAACCTACCTCACTAATCAGCCATAAAACACTCACCCTAACCAACTAAAGAACCCTAACCAAATAACCCTAACACACTAACCAACCCTAACCACTAACCAATCCTAACTAACTAACATTATGGTAAAGTGTGAGGGATTCTATTAGTGACATAACAGTAGTTTACAAGGGTGTCTATTGAGACATTATGATAAAGTGCAAGGGATTCTATTAGAGACATTACAATAAACTGCAAGGTCATCTGTTATAGACATTACAGTAATGTGCAAGTGGGTCTTTTAGAGACATTATGGTAATGTTTCAGGGCATCTATCAGAGACATTACAGTAAAGTGCAAGGATGTATATTAAAGACATTAGGATAAAGTGCGAAGGTGTCTATTAGAGACATTACAGTAATGTGAAAGGGTGTCTTTCTGTGACATTATGTTAAAGTTTGGGGGCATCTATCAGACATTATGGTAATTGGCGAGGGTGTCTATTAGAGATATTACAGTAAAGTGTGAAGGCTTCTATTAGAGAATTTACAATACAGTATGAGGGTGTCTTTTAGAGGAATTATGGTAAATTGCAAAGACTTCTATTAGGGACATGACATTGCATTTCCTGCATGTCTATTAGAGATATTACAATACAGTGTGAGGGCATTTATTAGAGACATTAAGGTAGAGCGCGAGGGCATCTATTAGAGATATCACAGTAAATTGTGAGGGCATTATGGTAAGGGGTGAGGGCGTCTATTAGAGACATTACAGGAAAATGCCAGGGTGTGTATTAGAGATATTGCACTTAATTTTGAGGAAGTCTATTACAGATGTTACGGTAAATTGCGAAGGCATCTATTACAGACATTATGGTAAACTGCAAGTGTGTCTATTAGAGGCATTATGGTAAATCCCAGAATCCTCCAAGTCAACAAAATCCAGAATCTTCCAGGACTACAATCAGGACAACATATCCCAGAGTTCTCCAGGACAACATATCCCAGGATCCTCCAGGACTAAAACCTCACAAGCCTCCATAGCTAAATATCCCCTAATGCTCCAGGACTACAAATCCCTGATTTCTCCATGGCTAAATATCCCATAATCCTCCATTGCAATTAATCCCAGAATCCTAAAGGGCTAAAATTCCCATAATTCTCCCAGGCTTCAAATCCCACAATCTTCCAGGTCAACAAATCACAGAATTTTCTAGGACTAGAAATCCCAGGATCATTTAGGGCTACATCCTAGACTCCTAATGGACTAGAACCCAGAATCTCCAGGTCTATATATCCCATGATCCTACAGAAGTACAAGTCCCAGAATCCTCAAGGGGTACAAAGCCCAGAATCCTATGTGAGTACAAATTCTAGAATCCTACACAGCTTCAAATCCAAGAATCCTAATGAGGGATGAATCCCGTTATCTTCCAGGGCTACGATTCACAGAATTCTACTGGGATACAAATCCCAGAATCCTCCAGGTGTACAAATCCCAGCAGTCAAATGGAAGAATTCCAGGATCCTTGAGTACCACAAATACCATAATCATCTAGAGCATCAAATCCCAAATTTCTCAAGGATTAAAAATCCCAGAATCCTCCCGGACTACAAATCCCAGAATCCCAGAATTATCCAGAGCTTCAAATCCCAGAATCCTCCTGGACTACAAATCCCAGAATACTCCAGGGCTACAAATCCCAAAATCCTCCAGGGCTAAAAGTCCTATGATCCTCCAGGACTAAAAATCCAAGGATTCCCCTGAGCTACAATTCCAAGAATTTTACAGGTCTGAAAATTGCAGAATCCTCCAGGACTACAAGTCCAAATATCCTCCAGGGCTATATATCACAGGATCATCCAGAACTACAATTCACAATATCCTCCAGGGCTAAGAATCCCAGATTCCTCCAGGGGTTCATATCCCAGAATACTCCTGGGCTACAAATTCCAAACATTTTCAAAACTACAAATCTAGGAATCCTCTAGGAATACAATTCTCAAAATCCACCAGGGCTAAAAATCATAGTATTCTCCTGGACTACAAATCCCAGAATCCCCCAGAACTACTAATCCCAGAATCCTCCAGTACTAAAAAACCCATAATCCTCCAGGGGTTCAAATCCCTGAATCCTCCAGGCCTACAAATCCGATGACCTTCCAGGACAACAAATCCCAGAATATTCCAGTGCTACAAATCCCAGTGTCCTCCAGGACTACATTTCCCAGAATCCTCCAGGTCTACAAATCCCACAATTCTCCAGGACCACATATCCCAGAGTCCTCTAGGGCTAAAACACCCAGAATTCTCTAGAACCAAAAAAAAAACCCAGAATCTTCCAGGATTACAAATTCAATAGTCCTGCACATGTACAAATCCCAGAATCCTTCAGGGGTACAAATCCTATGATCTCCCAGAACTATAATTCCCAGAAGTCTCCTGGGCTATAATTCCAGGAATACTTCAGGTCTACAAATTCTATGAAATTCCTGGTCAAAGAATCACAGAATCCTCCAGAGCTACAATCCCGGAATCGTCCATGACTACAAATCCCTGAATCCCTTAGAGCTACCAGTATTATCCAGTACTAAATTTCCCAGAAACCTCCAGTATTACAAATGTCATAATCCACCATGGGTTCAAATCCCAGAATCCTCCAGAGCTACATATCCCAAAATCCTCCAGGACTAAATATCACATAATCTTCTGGGACTACAAATCAAAGGAACCTCAAGACCTAAAAATACTACAGTCCTCTGGGAGTAAATATCCCAGAATGCTCAAGTGGTACAATATCAGAATCCTCCAGAACTATAAATCCCACAATTCTGCAGGGCCACAAATCTCATAATCCTCCAGGGGATCAAATCCCAGAACCCTCTAGGGCTACAAATCCTATGATCTTACAGGACTACACTTCCCAGAATTCTCAAGAGCTACAATTTCAGAATAATGAAGAACAAAATTTCCCAGAATTCTCCTGAGTTACAATTCCACAATCCTACAGAGCTAAAAATTCCAGAATCTCTAGCGCTACAAATCACAGAGTATTTCAGGTATACACATCCCACAATCCTTCAAGACTACAAATCCCAGGATCCTCCAGGACTACAATTCACAAAATCCTCCAGGGCTAGGAATCTCAGAATTCTGGGATTTGTAGTCCTTGAGACTTTGGGGATTTGTATCCCTGGAGGATTCTGGATCCTCCATCATCACCCCAGTCCACAGCAGAGTCCTTCTCATTCCCGTCATGCCCCTTCTCAGCCCATCCTGTAACGCACGCTGCGTGTTGTGGTCGCTGAGCCAGTGCAGGAAGAGCTCGTCCACCTTCCTCCAGAGACACGGAAGCAGGGGTTTCCTGGGGGGCCATGGCAGGGGCTAGGGGGATGGAGGAGGGGACATCACTGACCTGCTGGATGGCTCGGAGCAGCATGGGGAGAATGCGTCATCAGCGGGAGACGGGAACAGGGTGGCGCCGGGATGGCGAGTCATCAACAGGGCGGCATGGACAGAACACGGTATCAACACGGCGGCGCGGGAAGAACACATCACCAATGGGGGACGAGAACACGGCGGCCTGAGAAGAGCATGTCACCAGCAAGAGATGTGAACACAGCACAGCAGGGAGGGCGCGTCATCAGCAAGCGACATTAAAAGGGAGGTGATAGCTGTGCGTCATCAATCAAAGATGTAAGAAGGGCATGGTGGGAGTGTGCGACATCTATGTGCAACATAAGCATGTCGACCGAGTGAAAGGTGCCCCATGGAGAAAATGTTGGAAACGGTGTCACGCAAACGAACTGAGGCGGATGGCGATGCTGGTTCCCGCAGAAACGAGTGTGTTAACCGAGGACTCAGAACCATCCGCTCGGAAACCAGTGAGAACTTCCGGCATCGACTTTTTATGTCATCAATCCGCGACTGCACTGGCGGCGATAGGGAACCATCATCGCCCCGGCGACTTCAATGGGAAAAATCTCCACGAAGCGACTGGAGGTCACGTGGAATATGCAGACAGTGACGGACGTTCCCAAAAATCCTGTCTACAGACACCAAAGCTTTAAAACACTTTCGTAGGGCAGTAAATAGTACTTCCGGCAACATACATATACGTCATCAATCGGGGACGCCGGTGTCCGCCATCATTTAAACATTGTGCAGGGAAGGAAACATCTTCAGTGTCTGCCATCCTCAGGACACGTCGTTACCATGGCAACAACTATCAACAAAGCCACAAGATCACCATGGGTTTGTATCATCTCTGTGCACCATCACCACCATACAGTCAAGAATCAACGGGAAGGCGTGTAACAGGAGGCGGATGGGAGTGCATGCGCACATCATATGTACCTTGTCAATCATTCAGCAATACGCGCATGCGCACATGAACAGCATGAAGGTTCGTGCATGCGCACGACCTAAAAACCTTGCACACTTCGCATGCGCAGGACAGGAACAGACTTAAATTTTTGGCGGACTCGATCCCTGCCCGGACGGCGTCAGAAGCCCCGAAAGTGATGAGAAACGAGATTTCCGGGAAGTATCTTGAGGTTTGTGGGAAATGCATGCTGCGGCCAGCAGAGGGGGGTACGTTGGGGGGGATGGAGTGATGTCATGGAGAAACTGAGGCACGGAGTGATAGACCCCAGACGCAGAGTACTATCCTCAGGAAGGGTGGCCCCAAGAAGCCAGACTCCAGGCCGCTGATGTACAAAAGCATGAGAGGTTTATTTGGTCTTCAGACAGGCTACCTCCCTGCCTCGAGAAGCAAGGGAGTGGCAATCCCATATCTCTTTTAAAGGCTAAGACCATAATATCACCATAGCAACTGGGGCAACACATGATTGGTCACTTTAAAGGTCACACTATAATCATAAGGTTGCTCACAGTAGTCATGGGGTTGCCTTAAGACCAGCAGGTTAGGGGGCTTTTACAACCGGGTGTTGGTCACCTCTATTCTGCTTGGAACTTGTGGTAATTTCATCACAGGTTTGACCAAACCATTATGTCCTATCTGAGTTGATTATGGCTATCTGGGCTGGGTCACTCTTTTTTCTGGGACAGATTTTTAGACTTTTAATTCCTTGTTCTCATGAGGGGTGCTCTGCTGAATACTTGAACTGAATGCCTGGGTCAAGCCTTAGAACCCAGGGTCCTTCATTGCCCCATTTTCTTTTTGGGTACTGTCTCAATCATGAGACACTGACAATATGCTCATAGCAGTAGTCTATCTAGAAGATGGTCTTGTGCCCCACCCCTGTAGGCCCAAACTGATCTGCAAGGTCTCAAAAAAGCAAAGGGGACCTGACTTGCAAAGCCAACTCCAGGCTGTAGGGACCTTTGGCCTTCACAAAAAGATTTGTCTCTTATGCCAGGTTTTTTTAACTTACCATTTCAACCTTTTAGGGGTTTGGGGGTGTCACAGGGTGTAATAGATTCTCTTTACTGCTTCCAGCTGACATTGGGGCATTGTTCTTAGGGCCCCAAAAGGTTGAAAAGCTAGTAAAGGAACTAAGCTCCAGGGCTTCTGTCAGGAGCATGTAGCTGTCTGATCCAGTAGCTGAGAGACAGGAAACAGCCCAAATCTGTAGAACTGGTTCACAGGCTTCCAGCAAGTCCAGAGCTCCTAGTCAAGTGGAAATCTGTTGAGATATGTTAAAACTGAGAACAAAAGGTTAGAATTTAAATCTTGGGCCCAGTCTTAGTAATTTGGGAAGGACAGACATCCCCAAACCAGAAGAGAGAAGTATCATTCTTAGGGACAGACAGGTGGGAAAAACTTAGGCTGTACTTATCTGATAACTATTTGGCCTCTGTGAGGTGGATCCAAATTCTGAGTCTCTTAAGCTCATACAAATTGCAAAAAGACATAAGAATTTTAGTTATATTAGTATTTCCAATCAGGCTTTATAAAATGAGCTTGAAAACTAGCTATCACCTTGGAGAAGGATCTGATCATCTAATTCTACCAAGCTGACAAAATTATAACTAGCCCAGCCGTCAATACTTACAGAGATCTGAGGATAAATTATACCTAAGTGCAGAATGAGCAGCTTTTGAATCTGCTAAAAACAACAGAGACCAGTCTATATCCAGTTAGCCATCATACCCAGGTCTCCACCTCGTTGGAGGCAGAAGTATCTAAACAGCATCAATCTTCAGCTGCCAGGCCTTAAAGGTGGGAGATTTTCTCCACAGTAGAGGGACATATGGCAGAAGACTGACCTTACTTTGTCTAGGCAAAAGAGTTCAATCAATTCTCCAATATCCTCAGATCTAGGCCCAGTTTGTGGCAGAAGGCAGGCATTGTGTTATGGCATCTTGCCCAGGATAGCACTGCTATATTCCAGACGAAGATCCTGGTGTCTCATAATCTTCTTTGGAGACCTTGGGTTACTGTTAGGATCTGAAAGTCTCTCTCTAAGAAATAGACCTTTTAAATGTCATATTCTGTGGATCTCTGAAATATGAGGGCTGCACAGGTATATCTATCTGCATAGAAAAACTTTGTTTCTAGTTACTTGTAAGCTTAACCCTGAAACTTATACAAAATATGAAATCTCAACTCTATAATTATTATCTGTACTTACAAGAATGACTGCTTGTGTTTTTTTAATAGCCTTGAATTAGCTTTCATTGTTTTCATTAGTACACTTCACAAATATTTCATGGATGTCTTTATTATCACTCTAAATCCTAAAAAAGTTTGTTCTCAAAACTATGTGCTGAACTTAGATATAAGATCTATGTCTGGCAAGATAAGCTGTCTTTGCAACCTTGATTACATACTTACAAACTTGTTTTCAGATAAGTTAAAAAATTTCTAGCACATAGAATCTATTTTTACACTCCACATGGAGTCTGTATGCTCAAATTAGTTCATCTGCCAAAGTTCTTGTCACATAAATATCAATAGTGCATGATGATAAATAAAAGTAAATTAATTTCAGCATTTTAACAATTATAGTTATATTCACACATACAGAGTTGGATCCAAGTTACATACATACATACATACATACATACATACATACATACATACAGATTTAAAGCTAGCTTTCATCCACACATAGTTAACTCTAAGTCACATACATGTCCATATAACCATACATATGTTATAATCATTTTGCAGTGAAGAATCATCGACTAATTGCAAAATGAAGAAAAATCAAATTGAATTAACCCAAATATCTTACAGTTTCCTTTTAATATTCAGTATTGACAGGTATGAGAAACCACAGCAAATAAAATCCACATCACTTCTGACCTTTTACAACATTCTATATATCTTCAGTCAGTCTAATTCCTTAGGCATCTTTGCTTCAGACATTTTTTCTTCCTGTCTCTTTATTATTTTAATCTTTTGCCATTTTATCATCTTCTGGATAACATAAAAACTTTCACAGCTTTTTTTTTGTGGTTCTCTTCAGTATGCATACACTCTAGCAACACACAACCAACATGACGTATCTGAAACTAGCAGTAGAGTTTTTGTTTTTGTTATCTAATGATTTATAACCAACCTCTGTAAAAGATGACAAACCCACTGGATCTGAATGATCAAAGCAGCAGTCGCTTTGTCTCAGCAACTACAGTCAGTGACTGACCAAAATGCAATCCAAAATGGAGTCATACCATATGCTTTTAAATTTTCTCATACATAGATTTTAATTATAACAGATTTTAACCTTATTTAATAATTTTATCACTGTCATATCAAAAACATTTGAACTCCTGCTAAGCTCTGATTCTTGACCAAAAGTGCAGTCATGGCAGCTGTGGGTGGTGACTGACTGCTATTGGGAATAGAGATACCAAAAATATTTTAACCATTCTGTCTCAGCTTTATGCTTTTAACAAAATTAGAAACACATCAGAACAGCATAGATAACTTTCTTGAGAAACAGACAAAACTTCTCAACAAGGCAAATAGAACTTTCTGACCAGAAATGAAACCAAATGAGCAGGTAACATCTGAGTTACAAAAATACATGCACACAAGTCCAAACACACATTCTGTGGCCACAGTTTTCATGCACTCACACATTCATCAATAGGTGTAGCCTGGCTAAAACATCTGCATAGATAACCAGAGCAATGAACAGTTTTCAGAAGGCTGCTATGAGAATGCTCCCAGGCAGCAACAGGTCCCCCTGGGTCTTGGGAAGAACCGGGGCTTCTTGGTCCTGGTCTTCCTGTTGTAGACAGACTCCAGAACAGAAAACACTGAGACAACTGACAAACACAAAGCAAACACAATCCGTGCCATAGGCAACTCAGCTACAGAGATACAGTCAGGAGCGGCCACAAACGGCTCCGTTCCCCAGAATGGGGAGACATCAAGTCTCCTACCTTCCTCTCAGACAACCCTAGAATTGACCTCCAGGAAGGAGACAAGGGGGGCCCAGACTCATGGCACGTCTGCCTGCCTCCCCCACTGGCCCAACAATACTGGTCCTGCGCAGGCACAAAATACAGATGCCAAATTGCCCAGACAAGAGACAAAGACACAACAGACACAGAACAATTTGAGCTCATTCTTACCTCCAACCTGTCCCAGAGTGGGGGCTCAGGGGCACCCCAAAATCTTGGATGAGCCCCCAAATGATAGACCCCTGATTCAGGGTTCTATCCTTGGGATTAGGGGCCCCAAGAAACCAGACTCCAGGCTGTTGATATAAAAAGCATGAGAGGTTTATTACATCTGCAGCCGGGCTACCTTCCTGCCTTGGGAAGCAAGGGAGTAGCAAGGGAGGGGCAATCTCATGTCTCTTTGAAAGGCTAAGGCCATAAAATCACCATAGCAACAGGGGCAACACATGATTGGTCACTTTAAAGGTCACACTATAATCATAAGGTTACTCACAGTAGTCATGGGGTTGCCTTAATACCAGTTAGTTAGGGAGCTTTTACAACTGGGTGTTGGTCACCTCTATTCTGCTTGGAACTTCTGGTATTTTAATCACAGGTTGGATAGACCATTATGTCCTACCTGAGTTAATTATGGCTATCTGGGCTGGGTCACTCTGGTTCCTGGGACAGACTTTTAGACTTTTTGTTCCTTGTTCTCATGGGGGGTGCTCTGCTGAATACTTGAACTGAATGCCTGGGTCAAGCCCTAGAATCCAGGGTCCTTCAGCATTGACATAGTTTAGGAAAGTTTGGAAAAAAATAGTTAATATGATGTTAAAGTGAAAAAATTTTTTTCTAAATTTTCTTTGAAAATACAATTTGCCTAAACTTTAGATATAAATAAAGTATAAAAAAGAGAAAAGTTCTGGGGTTCAACACAGTAATATTCAATGCTGGATAAAAATTTATAGAAGAAATAAATTTTAAAATGCAAAAAAAAAAAATAATAGAGAAGAGCTGAAGCCAAAATCTTTTTTCTGTCCTAGCTGTTGTCAATGTTATTCTTGGTACTTGGAATTTCTGTGAAATTTACAAGCACCCAAATATTTGTGTATACCTCTGAGAAATTTGTTTTACATGTTTTAAAATTGAAGGACTATCTTTAATCTGGATTATTTCAGATGATAAGATCAAAGTTCAGCTGTTTTTGGCCATGCTCATCTTTAATACCAGCACTCAGAAGGCAGAAGCAGTAAAACTGTTTGAGTGTGAGAACAGCTTGGTCTCCTGAATAAATTTCAGGATTATACAGATAAACCCTGCTTAGAAATTAGAAACTTTATCAAAAGTACCCCAAAAAAATCAACCTAATTATAAAATTTATCTTTAATCTGATTGGTACATTTGGTAGCAGCCTACTTTTTTATATTAATTTTTTGTTATTATTATTATTATTATTATTATGAACAAAGAAGTCACACTTTCTATCCTTGTATTGAAAGACCCCCAGATGAGGACCTTCCCTCAGGAGGAGACCCCGATTCCCAAAGACCGAGCTGAGCCACAATTCAGATGCAAATAGCAAGAGGTTTTATTGGGGGGGGGAAGGTACCTCCGGGCGGCAGCAACACGGGGAGCTAACTGGCAACTGGCGCGTTGAGGCTTTGTTCAGGGGCTTTTTATAGCTTAGGGGAGAGCAGGAGGCAGGCTTACAGAAGCAAAAGGCGTGGTTATAGGGAAAACAGGGAAATCATTTGCTCATTTAAACAACAGCTCTTGCTTATTGGATGAGGGCCTAGTGGCGGGAAGAAATGAGGGGAAGAAACAATGGGAAGAAACAGTCGCTTGCTGGGAGGGGGACTTCCTGAACATTTGGCCCTGATTACAGGCTTCTTATGGTATGCGGTCCCGGTCACATGCTTCTGGTTATCTGATGGTTCCTTAGCAACCCTTCCGCTGTCTGCCTGCTCCCAGGTTTTTGTGCTGGGGCAGGGGGGGGGGCCTTGAGCATGTCCGGGCAAGCCTGGACAGGTCTTAGGCAAGTTTTCCAGACTCACTCCCACAAGCGGAAAGGGGGGTTTATCCTTGGGGCACTCTGCTCTGCTGGATACCTAAACTGAATGCCTTGGTCAAGCCCTAGGACCCAGAGTCTTTCAGTATATCCTTATTCAAGGTCCCGTCTCCTTCCTAACTCATCAGTTCATTCTCTTTTCTCCACAACTCTCCATCCATTCCCTCTTACTCTAAATTTTTATCAATATTTTAATGAAGCATCTGAAACTAGTCATAGGATTTTTTTAAACCGTAATTAATAATAATTTGCAATTAAACTCTACAAATGATGACAGATATCTATATTGGATTCAAATAACAAAAACTCATATTTTTTTAGAATCAAATAAAAAAACAGTTTCAGGACATAAAGAAGTGAAGGATCTCGTGGCAGCTCAGACACAAGTGTGGTAGGTGTCATTTGCTTGAGTAACTAGCCTGTGTCTTTGCTGCCACTCAAGCAATCCATCCTGTGCCTGTGTCAAGTTTATCAGAAAGCAGATTAAAAGTGGCTTTCGATTTTCTCTTGATCCCACTGGAAGTGAACCTCTGTAGGACATTTTGTGTCTATGAGTCCAGAAAGCAGTTTTCCACTAGCTCTGATTCTAAGTTGCACCCTGTTTCAGGCAAGGTTTCAATTATAAAAGCCTTCCTCTACTGCTTCCTTTTCATTGCAGTTTTCCCTGAACTTCCTTGCATAGGTAACATGCCTCAAAGGTGTAATGTCTTGGCCCTGAGGTTCTTATGGCTCACCATAGTATCATGGAATTAGGTGCCAATAATCCACTTACTGGTAATCTTCTCCTGTTTTTTAGAGGTTTGCACTGCTGCCTGTGTTTCTTTGTAAAGCTAGGGAACATTTTTGAGTAAAAGTTACTCTGTCTGTACAAAACTGTTAATCTTATAAGTCACAAAAAACCAAAACAGAATCATAATATTTAAGACCACTTATAGAACAAACAGATATTCTGGTGCTGTCAGTCAAAACCACAACTGAGATGCCAGCTTCCAAATCAAGCACAATATATGTGTCTTAGTTCCCCAGCCTGTGGAGCATCAGCAGGTTGAACTAGGCCATTTGCAAACATTTACAATTTTAGGTCTCATTTACAAAAAAAAAATAGTGAGAAGAACCAAACATTAATTTACCAAAAAAAAAATTCAAAATAAAAACACAGAAAATTAAATTAAACATAGAAACACAAAAGTAAACACAGGACAAACAGAAAACTTAAAACTAATAATAGAAATGTTACTGGATACAAACCACCCAGCAAAATATAGTGGGCTGTAAAGGATAGTTAGAGATTTGGAAGTGCATATGGAGTGCAGGAAAATAGCAGGGTTTTCCCTTAGAATCAGAAACAATTGCTATTGAAATGCATATCTATGGTGCTCTAGAATAAAAGGTATTTTTCTGTGGTGGAAGGTCAGGTTCATGACCTCTTTACTGTGTCTTTAAGAACAATGCAATCCTCTGAGAGGTGATCTTGTCACTCAGGCCTCACTGGCCAATCAGTCCCTTCATGTTACTTGTCAATCAGAATTGGTGGTGGGCTCTTCCTGTTGCAAGATTTAGGCTGGGTTTTGTGGAGAAACTGGTGCCAGAGGTTTGTGTGTTTGTGCTTCCTCATGGAACTGATCTGAGTACATGGCCAAGCTAGGAAACCACAACATGGTGAGTGAAGGGTTGCTATCAAAAGATTTGGTTAACCAGCTACTGAGGTGCAGAAGCTAGTGTGGCAGTTTTTCTGAAATCTGGGTGTAAACCTACAACCAGATCCCTGATTGTCTGAGATCTCAAATGGTCCTTAAAACTTTGGGTCCCTAGGCCAAGCCTCTACACAACTTTGATTTGTGGGTTAAACCTGCTCATAGAATTGAGAGAAGGGAGCTGTTTTTGAAACATATTTGTTGTCAACTTTTGAAAAGCTGGTTGCCAAATATCAAGAAGACTAGATTCTCTAGCACCATGTGGAAATTTGGCATTTTGCATTCAAACTTCACATTTTAGATTCATTTATAGTTAGGGTTAGCTCTTGGTTCAGCTAAAGAGGGAACAGAGATTGTACATGAGCAAAGGAATAAGGATCATGAGGTTAACCACAGCTATTAGAAGCTCACTGACTTAAAATAATTGCTGAGAAGCTTTCATGAAAGGAAACTAGACACTCTGAATAAAAATTACAATTGAACTCCATGGGAATTTTAGGGAGCCTCTTGGAGTAGTATGAGAGTTTATTTCTGGTACATGAACTGATATTACATAGCCCATTTATTACAAACAAGCTTCTTACTCAGCCTTGATACTGGAAAAAGGAATTGGACCTACCTCAATAAAATATGCCAGACTGAACTGCCTCACCTTTAAATTCAGTGCCCAAGGAATTGGTGATGGAGTGAGGGAGATTGAGCAATGGAAAGGAGTGGGGGTTATAGAAAAAAAAGATTTTTAAATGAAAATGTTGTTAAGAACTTATACAGCAAAGTGAATTTGACAGAGGCATTTCTTTGGTGTGTTTTTATCTTTCTATAGCTATTCTGGGCTCTCCTCCTGTGTGACAGAAATTTACCCCACCCTGCATATTATAGTGGGCTATAAAAGAAAGCTCCTCACATTGTATCAAGAACAAAAGGGGAAAGTGCCTTTGGAATGCAAATAGCCTGATCAGCTAATGGAGTCAGGACCTAGTGCTATTGGCTATTGATATGCATATCTCTGCTGATCTGTAAAAATGTTTCTATCTGGGATGGAATTCAAGGTCAGGCTGTGTCTTTAAATTTAGTTTCAGCAAATGTCAGGTGTCCAAGCCTCATTGGCCAATCAGCACTTTTTAGTAGACCAAGGAGTCAGAAGTAATTGATATAAAGTCCTCACTTTTTTTGTTTCAGGTTTTACTTTGAAGAGGAGCTTGCACCAGTAATTTGGTGTGGTGTGTAGTTTTGCTGCTGGAGAGAGCTGAGCAGAGGACATGACTGAGCTGGGAAATCAGGTCATGGTGAGTGAGGGTTTGATGTTCATAATTAGGATTAAGCACATGGTAACATGTGGAAGCTAGTATGGTTGCTTCTTCCCAGATCTTGGTCAGATCCTGAAGCCAGAATTTCTCTCCTTCCAGGACCTCTGGTGTGTTATAAACTTCCTGCAACAAACAAATGCCTCTGAGTAATGTTATTATGAAATCTATTCA
>PVIH01027338.1:0-17143 GCA_004025045.1 Sigmodon hispidus | reverse complement strand
GAAGTGAGCTTCCTGGAGTCTCCCAAGATAAGGTGTTCTTCGCTAAACTGCAAGCCTTGCAAAAAATGGGATGTCCTTGGCCCATCATACAATGTACATTTAGATAGGGCTTCAAACAGTAATCAGTCAGCTGCTGAATCTTGGGACCAAAGAGATCCTGCCCACCCGGACTTCCTCTGATAACTTTTCACTCTCCTCTTCGGTTAACTCCCCTCTCTCTGCTTCCCCTCTCTGCCTGGAGCCTTACACTCCCCTCTCTCTACCTCCCCTCCCCTTCCAGAGGCATTGCTTAAAAAGCCTCAGCATTCACTCAATAAACGGGAGCCTTGACGTGACTCAGACTGACTCTTGTCGTTCTTTTTGCACTTGGCTTCCTCTCTCTCTTTCCCCCATTTGCTTCACAGGTGGCCCCCCCCTCGAGACCTTCGAATAACTGGACCTGCTGGACAGGGACATAAAATAAATCTACTTGTGTATTTATAGTACATTTTGATTATCAGTTCATCAGCTGGTAGATGTCAAGCCTGATTTTATTTTCCAGCTATTATGAATAGAGCTGAAATAAATATACATAAGCACATATCTCTTTATTAGAATATTGAAAACAATCCCATTTACAGAGTTCACAAAATAAACCAGTATATGCATATCTTTCAAGAAACCCAACGAAAGAAGTAAAAATCTTGCATGCCAAAAACATTTAAATTGTCTCGAGACAAATTAAAAGACACTTAAGATGGATGCTATGCTCATGAATTTTGCAAACAACCTTGGCAAACGCAGTCTAGATTCATTGTAATACAATCAAATCCCAATGACATGTACAGAATTAGAAAAACTAATATTTAAGCATAAATGCTTTTATTACTCGAATCCCAAGGGAAATGGATAAGTTAGGAGGTATCAACCATACCTGGTTTTAAAGTATTTCAGAACCATACTAGCAAAACCAATGTAGTACATATATAAAAAGAGACATATATATCCATGGAATAGGAGATCCAAACATAATCCCACAAAAGCTATAATCACTTTATTCCTAAATATAACACCAGTGGCACAAGCACTAAGAACAACAAGCAATAAGTGGGACCTCCTGAAACTAAGCAGCTTCTGTAAAGCCAAGGACACTGTCTATAGGACAAAAGGACAGCCTACAGAGTGGGAAAAGATTTTCACCAACCCTACAAGTGATAGAGGATTGATCTCTAAAATATAAAAAAAAAACTCAAGAATCTAGAGCCCCAACCTTGAATAACCCAATCAAAAAATGGGGTTCAGAACTAAAAAGGGAATTCTCAGCAGAAGAATTCCAAATGGCTGAAAGGCACTTGAAAAAATGCTCATCATCTTTAGCCATCAGAGAAATGCATATTAAAACAAGTTGAGATACCACCTGACACCTTTCAGATCAGCTAAGATAAAAGGCCTATGCTGTAAAGGATGGGGAACAAGGGGAACACTCCTCCATTGTTGGTGGGAGTGTGAGCTTGTTCAGCCACTTTGGAATGCAATATGGCGGTTTCTCAGAAAACTGGGAATTAATCTCCCCAAGGATCCACCAATACTACTTCTGGGTGTATACCCTAAAGATGCACAGTCACACTCAACTGTATTCATAGCAGCATTATTTGTAATAGCAAGAACCTGGAAACAACCTAGGTGTTCCTCAACTGAAAAGTGTATTAACCAACTGTGGTACATCTACACAATGGAATACTACTCAGCAGTAAGAAAAAATGATATCTTAAAATTTGCAGAATTGAATTTGGAGAATATCTTTGAGATCGAGGTATCACAAACCCAGAAAGATAAGCAGGGGATGTACTAATTCAGTAGTGGACTCTAAACAAAAAAGCAAAAAGCAAAGTGTGTCCAAGCTGCAAACTATAAACACTGAACAGCTTGGAATCTGAAACACCTTGGACCAACACCTTGGATCCCTCTCCCTTCAGGGCAACACCTGACTTAGTCTTGATGTTGGGGTTAGGAAAGCAGATCTGCCTGGAGTGGATGCTGAACTAAGCTACATTGGTACTGTGTGACCTCCTGCCCTTGCTGGGGAGGAGATAAGGAGAAAGGAAGAAGAGTGATTGAAAAGGCCGGGAGGGGGAAGGAATCTGAACAAGGGGATACATGGATAAAAAACTTTATTCATAATAATAAAAATAAGCCCAAAAAACAAAAATGAAGATGCCCCCAAATACATATTTTTGAAGAAAGACTGCCTCTTTAATAAATACTTCTGGGAAAACAATACTCACATTTAAAAGAATGTTTCTACTCAAAATTGGAGTTAATTACTAAAGCTGCATAATGTTTCTTATAAGCATATGAAATAGTTGTTCAAAATTTTGTTTCTATGTATCCACAAATATGAAACAAGTTCTCTCATTCTCAAAATGTATACAGGTATTATTAATTGGAAGTATGTAGTAAAATAAGTGATGTGGTGATATATATACTTAATAAAATTACTGTTGAATATCAGAGGAAATTCAACCAGAGCCAAACCAAGAAGGTCAGGAAGAGGTGACCCACACTTTTAATTCTAGCTTTAGGAATGTGGAAAGCGGAAGTTAAGAGAGCTATAGGAGCAAGAGATGAGAGTTTTTCTACTTTTCTAGACACTTTCCTTTCACCTGAGGACAAAGCATCTTGCAGTTGGAGGATTTCTGAAGACAGACCTGAGGAGTTGGCTGGATGAGAAGTGGCTGTGGTTTGTTTCTCTATCTCTGATATTCCAGCTTAGTTATATGATAAATCGAGACATCTTTTAAACAATTTCTCCAATGTATTAACTGAAAATTATGTATTTATTTGCCAGTAAGGAAGCAACTCAGTTGAGAATAATTATACATAAATTTTTATAGGCTATGTTTACGACATATTTCTGAATTAGTTCTGTTGAAGGAATGAGTTCTGGCACTATAGAAATCATTCAAAGATGATGTGTTAAGCTTTTGTAATGATGATTTACTTAATGATTATGGGTTCTAAATCTTCAGTCACCTTATTTATGATGAAACAATTTATTTTGTAGTAAAACCATTAGGTGTATGTGTGTGTGCATGTGTTGGGCATGCACATGTATGTGAAATCCTAAGCCACATGTCTTTATCACTTTCTGCCTTAGTTTTTGAGAGTGAACCTAGAGCTCAGGTACATAACCAGCTGTATCTGTATCTGTCTCCCAACACTGAGTTGGTCCTTTGATGCTCTGTGCCTTATGGCTGCCTGAAATTTATCTCAGGTCATCATGCCTGTGATGTAAGCAATTTAACTACTAAGCCTTCTCTTTAGCCACCCACCTTCAAAAATCAAACTGTTGGGAGCCATAGACTACTGTCAAATGGCTAGCTGTAGGAGTTAACTTATAAAATATGGCTAAGTTAGGCTTTGGCTCCCAACAACAAACAAACACAAAACTTAAGTTTCTGAAGTCTTTTGAAAGCCCTTGATCAGAGACTGAAAACTGGAACAAAATTTTACTACTGTTGGGTATTTACAATGGTTTGTTCCTGGTGTTGCAGCAAAATACCTTAGGAAAATTAACTATCATAATTGATACCATCAAGGGTGTGTAACTTGTAACTTAGAGTAGGTCTTTTAGACTCTTGGTTCTACTAGTCATAGCTGGGTAAGAAAAAGAATTCATCAATAAGATTTTGGGAACAGTTTTGAGACACAATTGAACTTGAAGCTTTAGTGTTTCAAACAACTTTAGCCCCCTCATTAATGCCTTTTACATTTTAGGTCTTAGTCCTTTAAACTTGTAGTGGTGAAGGCAGCCTTGTTACAGATTATCTTTTATCCTAAAGACAACTTTTGAGATTTCTAGTTTTATGAGACAGGGGTACTATGTATCTAACAATGGCCTCAAATTCACTGTAGCTAACGGGTTATCTTGTACTTGCATTTCTCCTTTCTACTGAAATTGCGAGCATGTACTACCATGCCTGATTTATACACTGTTAGGAATTCAATCCAGGCTTTTGTGTATGTTAGGCAAACACTCTCACAACTAAGCTATGTGCCCTTTTTATCAGGAATAGCAATTTATGTCTATCTTAACCATTTTATTAGTTGTTTGCTTAGCCATACACTTGGTATTTTATTCTAAACATGTTCTTGTTAAATACATTTCAGCAATTTTTTTCTCACTTCAAGTGAAAACAAGTTTGTGTCTGGTTTTCAGTAATTTCATTATTTCACTGTAAAACTAATTAGAATAACCTCTGTTATCTCCAATTTCTGTCAATATTCTGGTCATGTGTAGTTTCTGAGTAGACTGATACTTTCTTCTGAGCCTTTACTAAATTTATTCTTAATAATT
This sequence comes from Sigmodon hispidus, assembly GCA_004025045.1. Lineage (NCBI taxonomy): Eukaryota > Metazoa > Chordata > Mammalia > Rodentia > Cricetidae > Sigmodon > Sigmodon hispidus. Next base: position 12,807 of record PVIH01027338.1, on the reverse strand, counting down.
TGCTCATGACATAAGCATTCTTCTTTGTGGTCTCTTAAATGCTACTAGCTTCGACAGCTTTAAACTATTTTCATGTTTGTCAGACATGACAGTAACTCTTCAGTCTGGATGTTAATTTATGTGTGTTCACACATAGACTAAGTAACTAATGAAGACCTTTTATCAGTAGTGAAGACACCACTACAAAGAAATAGGTTTGATTGTCCAGATAGAGAGAAATTTCTCCTCCTTTAATGACATATGTCTTCACACAGTATTATACCAAAAGCTTGACTGCTAGAGAGACCACTGAAGAGAGGGATATCCAAATGTGACAGCAGGGTTTATTGGCAGCACAATACAATCCATGCAGGGAGTTCACTCCAAGAGGAAGCAAGCAGGAGATGCCTATCTTAGGTTATAAGGTGTTTTGTATAGGCAGCCACAACAAAGTTGGTTGCTTGGGGACAGGATGCTGATTTGCTACTGATTGGTTTGTGCCTAGGGTTTTTCTGCCCCTGGGTAAATTTGGACCTCACCTGGGTGAACCCCACCTGGACTCTACCTGAAATGGCTAGTTTTTCCCCAAACTGGGCAAACAAGAATCTATTTCTCTCCCAGGACTGGGCAGGTATCTTGGCTAATCTCCCAGAACTAGGCAGGTAGGTGCCCCAACCCTTGGGACTTCAACACAGGAGACCACCTACGAGAGAGAATGAAGGGAAGGGAGATGCAAAGGAAGGCAGCAAGACAAATGGGAGCCTGATCAAGCCTCGATTTCATTGCGATTTTATACATGCTTATATAGTTCTAAAGCAGAATATAGGGAGGGGACAATCTTCAAACACCTGCAGGAAGCTGGCCAGGGGAAGCAGGACATTGGCAGTGTAAAAAGGTGACTGGTCTTGCTTCAGGGGAGGGTTGCTAGGTAACCTAACCATAGAATGTTCTTGTTATTCTATTCTTTAGAGCTACCTTTATTGAAGGGCTGCTAAGTAACCTAGCCACAGAATGTTCCTGTTATTCTATTCTTTAGAGTTACTTCTCTGTTATTGTTAAGCACCAGGACATCTATTTTACTCAGGGTTATGCCAGCTCAGTGGTTAGTTTCTCAGTAAGTTCCCACACTAGCCTTTAGCTAGAGGCCTAGAGGCTCAAGCCAGGGTCTTGGTCACTGACAGGTAGGAAGCTATTCTTCTCCCAGAACTGTGAAGGCCTCCTGTCAGGACTGCAAATCTAAACTTTATTTTACATTTTTTATAAAACAGGTACTAGAATGCAAAATGCTTTCTTAGCTTTCTTGAGCTATGTTTATTCTCTTCAGTAAGGACATACTAAATATTTTATAAGGTCAATAGTTTCATGAGATTCTAGCATAAAGGTATTATCATCTGTTATATCATTAGATTTGAAGATCTAGTGTAAACTTAGGAAAGCTTAACATTCAATAACATTGTTAATTATCATATGGTATAGTGGTTGTACTGTGATAGAAATCATGAAGTCAATGACATTTAATATCATAAAAAATTGGAGATACCATTGACACTAGTGTATCTATCTCATATTGTATTCAAGTATTATTCACATCAATTACAAAATGATCTTTTATAGATTTTTAAATATGTTTTTAATTAAAATAGAAAGGTATCACTTTCCTCTTTCCTTGTCTTTCCTCAAGCTCCTCTCTAGGGGGTGCCCCCTTTAAAACTCCTACCCCCTTTACTCAAGGTTATAGCTTTTTTTCCTCATATGGTTTTATACTTAAAAATAATTAAGTTGCCTTTAAGAGCATATTTAACAACCAATGTTAGTTACTTTAGAATGCCCATATAATTACCTTTTAGAAGCTAAACAAATAACTATAATCTTGTTATAGACATACATACATATTAACAGCACATATATTGTTATATGTGTTTGTAAATGTATACACAAGAATATGAATACAGTCTACTAAGTTCATTCTTGTTGTATGTGTATATAATTTCAGAACTGACCACCCTGAATTGGACAACCAGTAAAGGGACTAATCCCAGGAGAGAAGCTATTCATCTCTTCCTGGCGTTTAGTAGTTTCCTGCAGTTGTCTAAGTGTCAGACTCTGTGAAATATTTCTTTCAGTGCTAATATATCCATTGATATTGCTATTATTCTGGTCTTATTCATACATCCATTTCAAGAAGAATCTGTTACTCATTTTAGGAGAATATCCTTCAATTCATGCTGACTATGTTTTCTTTGTGTTTTGAAATATCATTTCCAAGTTAGGGGAAAGCTCATCCCTGATTTGTCAGATATTAGAGGTAGAACTTGGGAAAGTGATTAGGTCATGAGCATTAATCTATTATAAATTTTTCTCTTATCCATATGTGAACATTCAAAAGACATGTTACCTCTTCTACCATATTAAGATATAGCAAGGTCCTCTGTCCATGAACCAGGAAACTAATGCCAGCTCAAGTATCACCTCAGTCTTAAATTTCATAGCTCTTAATTTTCACAAAAAAATTTCTTTTGTTTTACATTTGTGGTAATGTAATATTCTGAAATGTTATATTCCAAGAGACTGAAACTATTGCTGGGATATCACAGCCAAAGTTAGTAATACATCTTGAGCCCATTCAAGACTGTTGTATACTCAGATTGTTTGTTTAACCTGTCTTTAAGGGCACAATATAACAACCAACTTTATGTACCTTGGATTGTACTATCAACATTTGCCACCTAAACTAATGTGTGGCTGTAATCATAGATTATAGAGTCTTTTTATGCTCATTTATTTGTATCCTTTCATAAAAGCCTCAAATACAGAAGTTGAAAGCAAAACTCTAAAATCTGGCATAAAGACTGAAAGAATTCAGTTATGTGCATTGGTTCATAGTCTATGAACTATGAGATTTGTTATCTGAGTGCTTTGAGAGCAATAATTTAATCCTTAAAAATGCTCTAATCTTTTTAAGTATCTCATTTCTTTCTTATACGATGCCTTCTATTCTATTCAGTAAAAGGACAGCAAAGCCCTTTGTTGGGGCAGACACAACTCACACATAGACACACAACTCATGCAACAGACATAGACACACATGGATAGACACACATAGACATGAACAAATTCATAAGATAGCTTTCAAAGAGGCTTAAAAACTGAATTAGAGAGCACAGGAATAGAAACTAGAAAATTTAAATCTGGACTTCTTAGATAACTGCAAATAATCTTGTTAAATAACTGCAAAAGGAAGTGCTTTTATTTTTATTTCTTTCCTTAATGTGATACTGATTCAATATTGATAACTTAGTTAATTACTAATGAATATAATCTATACAGTCTCATGCTGTTTGTTATAACAGCCCTAATTATGCACAAAAGCAATAGTTCTATAAACTATTCATAAAGACTAATCATATCACTTGTAAATTTTATCTTCTCCAAAAAATAACCTATTAACAAAGATAACATTAAAAGTTTAAAAACTCCACTCAGTATTATTTGTTTTAACTGCTGGAATATTTTCCCCAATCCAATGTCCTCAATTCTCTATGTGGTTTTTTTCTGGAAAGCTAAGGAATTTATTTATACATATAGTGAACTTAATTGAATTTCAAAAGAGAAATCTTTATCTTCTTGGAGAGTATACATGACCAGGTATTAAGAGAAATAAGGATACTAAAAGGTTTTGAACAATTGTTTTTAATTCTTCAGCTACTGTAATCAAACACAGTTTCCTAAATTTATCATGGATAAAATGAATTCATTATTTGACTATGAAGTGAGCTACTACAAAATAGCTGGCTCTTTCTACATATATATATTTTTTTCATCTTTTAGATTAATATTTTATGTGATATTAAAAATACCTTTTTTAAATTATTGCCTTCTTACATTAAAATATGAGTGCAGCTTCTGCTACTATCAGCAAACATTGAGGATTGGTTTTGGAAGAGTGAACTATTTTCCACAGGGCAAAAGTAACTGAAGCTTACTTCTATAACTAAGACTTTACACATTGATTACACTATTATCCCTTTGGGGGTGGGGGGTTATAAATATGCCTAAACTGAGGCACTGCTAAAAGGTAACACAGTATAACAATTTTTTCAGGGAGTGACTATGAGACAATGTTAAAAATCAGCAGGATTAATACTAGAGCCTTTTAAGATGTAGAGGCCTGAGATAACAGGAAATAAAAATAAAATACTTTTCAGTTGTCATCCTTAGTATAAGACCAAAACCAAGGACATTAGAAGATGTTTATAATGTTGAGGATAAAAACAGAATCCCAACAAAAAATGACTGTAGATGCTAAGAATGTTTGTTGCTGAAAGTTCTAGCAAATTACCAGCATTTAAAAAAATAATCTGTTCTCCTCCTCATACTGAATTGCCATGACCAGCCTTAATACATGGGGAGATGCATGCAACTTTGAATCTCAGCTTTGAGACTCAGGAAAGCAAGCCTTGCTTCTCACCTAGATAACACAGCAGAACTGGCTTGGTGGTCAGAGGTGAGGATGGCCCAGGCCCAACGTTGTGAGCAAGGTGAAGGTATTTCCACTACTCATCTGACATGTGGTGGCATGGGCATAGGTGAGATGCTCCCCATGCCTACCCTACCACCCATCAACTCCTGAAACAGATGGAGGAGCTGAGGAGTAAGTAAGCTGTTGCTATCCTTCACCAGTTGCAATGCTTGGAGAATGGCTCCTGTACTTTGCTTGGGCAACACAATAAAGCTGGCCCTTGATGGTGTAGGTATAAAAAAGCCAATGCTGAGGACGTGAAAACAGGATCAGTGCAGGATAGAAGAACAGAACACTTTAATGCAAGAGAGCTGGTGAGCAGAAGGAAGACTTGTCTTATGTCTTTGTTCTTCCCCCATTCTACCAACCAGTTCTCTCATGATCTCGTCCTACCTCCCCTTGCTCCCTCCCCAGTATGATTCCAATGTTCAGAAGATCTTCTCTATTTCCTCTTCCCAGAGGGAATTCATGGATGTCTTAAGTTCCTCTTGTTTGCTGCTGGGGGTTGTGGATTGTAGCCTGGATATTTTTAACTTTTTGTCTAAAATTCACTTATGACTGAGTACATACCATGTCTGACTTTCTGGGTCTGTGATACCTCACTCTGGATGATAGCTTTCAGATCATCCATTTGCCTGAAAATTTTAGAATGTCATTTTTTTTTCTGCTGAGTGGTATTCCATTATGTAAAAGTACCACAATTTTTAAATCCATTCTTCACTAGAGGGGCATCTAGGTTGCTTCCAAAAACTTGGAGCTAGGGAAACACCAAAGGACCCACAAGATAGACACAACTAGGACTCCAAAAATAGTGAAGAGGGTGCCTAAACAGGACTTCCCCCATAATCAAATGAATGACCACCCTAAATGTCATTATAGACCCTTCATCCAGCAGTGAATAAAGGCATAAGCAGAGATCCATAGGAAAGCATCAGGATGAGCTCCCAGTCCAGCCGAAGAGAGAGGAGAGAGTGTATGAGCAAAGGGATCCTGATTATGAGGAGGAGATTCATGGAGATGGCTGTCCTGAGCTATTAGAAGCTCACTGACTCTGAAATGACAGCTGAGGAAGCTGCATGGAAAGGAAGTAAACCTTCCAAAAGTAGATGGCAGTCAAATGGCACAAGTAGTTTGTGGAGCCTCTTGCAGTAGAACCAGAATTTAGTACTGGTGCATGAACTCACTTCTGGGAGCCCATTCCCTACAGAGGAACACCTTGCTCAGCCTTAATACTGGGGAAGGGACTTAGACCTACCTTGGACCAAACATGTCAAACTGAACAGACTCACTTTGGGACTCCAGGCGCTTTGGTGGAATGGATGGGGAGAGAACTGGGAGAAGGGGAGGAAGGGGGAGAACTGGTGCGTATGGAAAAAAAAAAACAAAAACCAAAAGAAGAACTCTCATGAAGACCAACCATGCAGTTGCCCAGGCTGAGAACCAAGATAATAACTTGGCCTACTGGACAGCGTGAAGGGCCTGAACCAAAGATCAAAGCTGCAGGAAACCCATGACACAGGTCAACAACTGGATATTCAGGAAAAGTCCCAGTGAGGGTCCAGTATCAATGGTGGAGCAGAAACCAGAGACCTAAAACCAGAGCAATGACTCTTAACAATGAAAACTTGGAAGTAACGATATATGGACAAAGGGATTTACTGTGGTGACTCACTTTGTCACACCGTAATTCCATAATGAGATTTTTTTCCTCTTTCTCATTTTTCTCTTAATTTTTTTGGAGAGCTGTTGCAGGTACAGACAGTAGATATGATGGACAGGAAAATAAATGAATGGGATATAAATAAAAGAGGCATGGTGTAAAAGACATATAGCACAAATTTTAAAAAATTAAAAAATGAATTGGATTTTTTGTTTGTTTTGCTTTTTGTTCCTAATCTGCACATTTAAGATCCAATAAAAATAATACAATCTAAAACAACACAATTTAATTACAAAATTTTGGATTATTTTAAAAACATAAAAATTACAAGTAAGTAATAATGTAAAAGAGAAGATTTTAAGCAGTCAGTCAATATTTCTCCTTTGAAATATGTAGTTTCTTAACTTAAATTTTCATTTTCAACAGTCTTTATTAGTAGAATGATCTGGCAATCTCACTAAAATAACAAGTTTAAGTCATTATGGCCTAGAAGAATTTCTCTAACCACTGTCCACTTTGCCAGAATTCTAGCAGAAAAAATCTGTGTGACTCTGATCTGCAAGTTACAACCTTATCTTTTAAGTTTTGAAAAGCAGTCTTCCCTCATGTAGGTCTGCTAAATGTTTAATCTTCAATAGCACATACAAATTACTCCTGCCACAAATCAGGGAATATTGTGCAAGAGGGCAGAATCAATTTAGAATTCATACAATTAAAAAGAGGGTCATGAAACAGTCTTACTGGCATAATATGGCTACAGTTGTGGGTGAACCAAAAGTGTCTACAAAAAATTGTTCCTACAAACATTCAGTCATAGCTGGAGTTCTAGAATGAGCCTTAAGTCCAATTAAATAGCTGTTAGTTGCTATCAAAATGTATTACTTATTGCACCTTTCTGCATATCTTAACATACTAGTAATCGTCATGGTTCATATTCATTGTATCTGGGTAAAACTGTATAATTGTCTCCTGCAGCGAGCCGCCTCTGTCCTGCAGAACGACGAGTCACCACAATGCACGATTCTTCTCGGATCACACTTTATTGGAGTACAGCTCAGTTGTGAAATGGTGGAAAGAAGACCCCGAGCCTGAGATTCAGCCTGCTTATATACGGAAGCCTGGCGTGTGATTGGTGCCCATCACAATGCCTCATTAACATATAGCCGGTGATTGGTCCAAAGTAGCCTCATTAGCATATGGCTGGTGATTGGCCCCAAATAATGGCTCATTAACATATTTGAGGACCGCATCGGATAGGTCCTTTTTCAATGCCTAATTAGCATAGACACATCGGATTGGTCACCACTCGATGCCTAATTAGCATAAGCGGCGATAGAATGTTCAGGCAAGCTGTGCACAGGAAAGCCGCGCCCTACAGTCTCCCTTCTTTGGCAGCTTGAATAGTGTTTTCTGAAGAGTAGAATCCTGATGGACAGAAAGAAGCTTACAGATAAAATCAGCTAATCATGTTTTTTAAATGTGTGGTGATTTCAGCAAGAGGAACCCATTCTCAATCCCTGATAGGCAACCATGGGCCTCTGAGAGGCAACATTTATAGTCTATATTGTTTTGGGAGTTACTTGGACTTCTATGACTAAGGAAAATTACTCATGTCTGGTACTGGGGCTTTTGTTACTTGTGGTTCTTGTGGGAAACATTGCCAGCCCAACTGACTTAACTTCATATGAATGTTAGATGTTTTGTGTATAGGGTTAGGTAAATATAACATTTCCTTGAAGCTTTATCAAACAGCCTTGGTGTTTGCCTCTCTTTCTGTGCTGATATACCCACCTTCTCCCCATTTGGAACCCCTTTCCCAATTCTATTTTTAACATCATATCACTTACATCATGCTTTTCACTTCCCAACTTCTCTCTTACTAACGGTTCTTTATACTTTTTGGGTTTCCACGCTGTATACTCACATCTGAGTATGTGGAACTAGCAACCACTGATAAGAGGCAATATGTGGATCTGAGTAGCCTTATTGAATTTTATCTTTTCTTGTTCACTCATTTGTCCGCAAAATTTTGATTTCATATCTCTTTGCAGGTGAATACTATTCTACTGAGCAGGTACAACACATTTCATTTGTTTAAAGATATTACTAGTTTCTGTTACCTATCTATGGTTGTGAGCCAAGCCTTGAACAGCTGAGTTATCCCTCCAGCCCTCTATTACCTATCTAATGTGGAAAAGGCAGCTATGAACTTTGCTGAACAAAGTTTTATTTTTATTAAAAATTTAAATAGTAACAAAGTTTATATGGTGAGAACAATGTGCTTTAATTCAAAGGTATTCAATTATGGACTTTGTTTTGATTTTCTGTTATAAACTTGGAAATCTGAGCTGACAAATTTCAAAAGAAATAGAAAATAATGATCCATAGTTCTGAAATACTAGTCACTCCAACAGAACCTAGATTGAGCTTAACTGTACATCAGTTAAGCTGGTTATAAATAGTGTATATCAATTAAACTACTTCAAAACATCTTACCACTTGCTATTGGACAACCAATTAGGGTATTTATTCCTGGCAAAGAGTAATTCTTTTTTTTTTTTTCTTGGCAGATGTCAATTGCCCAAGGTTTCATCTACAGTTGGGATCCATGAGATTTTCTGCATTCTTGTTGACAAGTCAGTTAGTATTGTCATTCTTCACTTCTTGATAGGAGCCATATTATTCAGACATATTATTTTCTGTCGTATACAGAAAATACAAGCACATAGAACCACCTCCTGATCTTTTGGATTTTACAGTCTTTTCTTGTTTAAACATTTCTCATTTTTCTACTGAGAAATTTTCTTTTTTAATTTTGATTCCTTCAACTTTTCCTATTGTGAGGATGTCTTTTTTGTCAAATCAGTGATTTCTTTATTCCTAAGAGGAAGGGGCTTTTACTAATGTTTACAGTTCTACACCCAAGGAGCAGCTGTACTCTTCAGAAGTAGCTGCAGAGGCTGGCAAACCCAGAGGTCTGCTTTGGCTCAGAAACTCATTTTGGCTATTGCCACCCCTGACAACCCATCTGCGTGTCTCAGTGGCATGTGCTCCACATACAGTTGGGCATTCTGCTTCTACTTAGGAGGTATCACAACCAGAGGCGGCCCCTGCTTGGGCCTCCACATGAGAATCTGGGCATCACTGGCATTGGGTTTCACTAGTGAGTTAGGGGATGGATTCCATCTGGCTCAGAATCTGGGGCTGCTCTTGCTGAGTCCTGCCCACCAGCCAAGCTCGCTGTCCCAGCAGCTGAAGAGGGTACACTTCAGTGTTCACTCTCATCCTCCACTTGATGGTCTGCAGACTGATCTTCTCCTTTGTGGTGGTGTTCATGGCCACCAGCCAGGTGGTAAAACTTTCCCTCACCCCTTGATTCTCATGAGAAGTGGCACGTTGCTGTCACTCACTGTCACTGCCCATGTCACACTGGGGTAAAAGTTATCATTCATGCTGACGGAGACCCTGGAGATCTTGGTTGGGACACCAAGGTCACAGTCTTTGTTGTGTTCCCGTACCAGGGATAGCTCACTCCATCTGAGTCACAGATGGCTTTTACTGTCCCTTCCCTCAAGTCAGGCAGTTTCCCAGCTCGACCTGACTAGAGGCTATTTCTTCAGGGTTCTTTGCTGTAGAGGAGGCCATGGCAGATGGCTGCTCTTAGGTAAGAGTTAAGGATGGCCACACCTCCAAAACTTGCTTGTGGCTTTCCAGTTTCACATATACCCTGGTCGATGTAGGTGTTGAAGAACTCCATCTGGTTACACGACTGGATCTAACCCACCACCCAAGTCTCATGGCGGGGGGGGGGGAGGTGGGGCATGATCAGCCGGCCGAGGCTTTGAAGTAAGGGGTCTTATAGCGCAGGACGATGGGCGAGGTCTCCTCAGTGCGCGTGTGGCACTGGTCGATGTTGGCACACACATCGTACACCACGATGTTCTCGTGCTGGATCCGCGCCTTGCAGGTGACGCTTTGGATACAACCCATCCTGCTGCCCGGTGCCAGGGCAGCGCGGCCTGCGGCAGCGCAGGGCTGGCGCGGGCAGCCTTGGCTGCCCATAACGCTGGCATGGCATAGCATCGCTCACTCGCTCCAAGTCCAGCTCAGCTAGTGCCAAAAAAGCGAGGAGCCGCCGCCGCTGCAGGGCATCCTTCGGGAAAGCCCAAGTCTTTTTTTTTTTTTTTTTTCCTTACTTTCGTACCCCTTCCTCTATTGGAAAGGTTCCTTTTTAAGTTTTCTTTTTCTGTTTCTGTTCGTTTCTTTTTCTTTTTCTTTAAATCTCAGGTGTGAATCTATTTGCAAATGTGCAGCTAACATTTCAAACTTTCTCATTTTTAAATATGTTTCATTTAAAGAAAGGAGAGCCAGGCTGGAGAGATGGCTCAGTGGTTGAGAGCACTGACTGCTACTCTAGAGCACCGAGGTTCCGTTCCCAGCACCCACATGGCAGCTAACAACTGCCTATATCTTCAAGATCTGGCACCCTCACAGACATGCAGGCAAAACAACAATGCATATAAAATAATAAAAATATTAAAAAAAGAAAAAAAGAAAGGAGAGTCATTTCCAAGACCTTGACTCTCCTCACATTCATATTCCTCTGAAAGGGCACAATTAAAAGAACAATGTCCTCTCCTGGCTGACAGTTCCTAACCAGAACGTACTAATTTTTCTTCTCATATTTCTCACCACATCACGTCTTCAGTTGTAGTTAGGAGGGGCCCATAGGGCCAAGGAAATTGTCTCAAACCATGCATATAACAGACTTTCTTATGAGCCAACCTGAGAGTCTAGCAACAGCCACTGTCCAACTTTCCCAATTGCTTGGAATCTGCCTGACAACTGGCACTGAACAGAGTTCCTAACCATTGAGATTCTACCTAGCAACAGATGCTGTCAGATCTCCAGGTACCATAACTAACCTCAACTCCGTCAACCTCATCAGAAACCTACCCATGTGTTTTCTGTTGCTTGCTTGCATGCAACTCTCCCCGTTTCGTGTGTGTGTGTGTGTGTGTGTGTGTGTGTGTGTGTGTGTGTGTGTGTGTGTGAGCCTGTCCCCTTGCAGTATCAGCCTTTTCATTCACATAGCTTTTCTCCCTTCTCAATAACAGATTGTTTCCTCATTTTGATTCCAAACTTAGTAAGCACAGAGAGAACAGGTCCCCAATGAACTAGCAGATTGGACCCTGAAGAAGAGGCCTAGGTGGTGGAAGTCATGGTGGTAATGTTGGTGTGACAGTTGGGGGTGATTTTGCCAAATTAAACAGTTGTGTATGCATGCAAGGGAGTGTGCAAGCAATCTTGTGTGTGTGTGTTATTGTGTGCAGTTTGTGTGTGTGTATGTTTACATGGTTATGAATGTATGGTGATAATGCTGTTTATTGCATGTACCTATTCTCAGGGGCTTTTCTATTTGTGTTGCAGAAGGAGTTGTGCTTATGCTTGATGAAGGTTTGGTTTGGGGGATCAGATGATATGAGCAGAGTTATTCTTGTGATCATACTCTCCTGGGAGATTCCTGTGAGGTGCTACCCTGAATCTGCAGATGACCTTGGACTTTATCAGGAGTCCTGGGAGCCAGATGGCAATGAATGAGGAGAGGAGCCCTAGGAGATAGGACCCCATGGATGTCCCAGAGAAATGGCCTAGTCTAAGTCATGTTTGCAAAGACAAAAGGATCCACAAATAGTCCAGACTTCTCTTGTGTCCCTTCTAGTGCTGTTCACTTCTGAGAGGAGGCAGGCCATCTTCACAGGCATGTCGGGATAGATTTCATATGAAATCAGGCTAGGAGGGGAGCTGGCTGAGTAAGACCACTGATTGTTCTTCCGGAGCCCTTGAGTTCAATTTCCAGGACCCACATGGTGGTTCACAACTGTCTGTTACTCCAGTTCCTGGAATCTAACACCTTCACAGCAATGCACATAAAACACATTTAAATAATTTTTTTTTTAAAAAAAAAAATCAGGCTAGGAGTGTGCTGGGTCCTGGACATGTGCCTTCTGAGTGGATTTCTCATTTGCTGTCCTCATTTAGCCTTAGGAATGTGGATTCCTTCCTGTGGTTGGCTATTATGAAAGCAACCCAAATTGGAAATGGGGAGCAGAGTGCTAGAGAAGAAGCTCATGCTCATTGTGAGAGTTGTTGCTCACCTATTTTTCTACCCATGTGTCATTTTTCACTTAAGGCTCTTGACAAACCTTCTTTGTCCACGATGCCTGGATAGCTGTGGCAAGCTAGACAGCCTTAAACAATCCAGAAACTTTAGAGTGAGGATGCTGAGCCATGTGATCTATGGTGGTGTATAGCTAGCTATTGCATATCTGATTCAATGGGTTTTGTTACTGTCAATGGGGTCTTTGCCTCAACACCAGATGTTTGTAGAGCAATTCCTTTGCTGTTAAAAAAAATGACTGTGTCAAGTCCTAGAGAACACTGGAAGCCCTAAAGCTTCCCACTTGTCTTCTGAGACTTTCCATTCAGTGAATCCAGGGAGTTCACACTTGGTTGTCATGAGACCTTTCCTACCCAGGTGAAGAACTCGGCCTTGAGAGTGAACAAAAAGCTGAAGATGGGGTCCAAACGACCATGCAAAGTATGGGAGTGTCGAAAGACAGAGACTTTGAGCTTAGCTACTAGGATA
>PVIH01027337.1:5289-17243 GCA_004025045.1 Sigmodon hispidus | reverse complement strand
ACTGAGCCACACCCCAGCCCCTCACTGGGGGATTCTAGGCAGGAACTCTACCACTGAGTCACACCCCAGCCCCTCACTGGGGGATTCTAGGCAGGGACTCTACCACTGAGCCACACCCCAGCCCCTCACTGGGGGATTCTAGGCAGGGGCTCTACCACTGAACTACATCCCAAACCCTGGACTTTTTGAGACAATATTTCACTTCATAGCTCAGATTGGCCTTAAAACTATTATTATTGATCTTCCTGTTGAGTCTCTTGTGTGTTGGGATTACAGGGTGGGGCACCATGCAGAGCTGATAAATTTAATCAATCAGTCTACAAAATGAATGGGCTCACACATTCTGTACAAGTGCTCTGTCTCTAACCTACGCCAGTCCTCCATTAGGTTTTGTTTTACTTTATTTTTTTTTTGGTATTTTATTTATTTATTTGTTGTTTATTTAGCATGTATGGGGCATGTCACTGCATCTTCGTGGAAGTCAGAGGGCAGTATGCAGGAGTCACGTGTCTCTTTTCATCATGTGGTCCCCTGTAGGTTTGGAAGTAGATCCTTTCCCCCATAACCTGTCTCCCTGATCCTCTATTTTACAGGACCTACCTGCTAAAGCCATTGAGTGAACATTGATGGAACACTTCCTGATAGACACCAGGACCTACACAGGCCAATCTTGACTATTATGACACATGTAATGTGTTTTGTGATATGATGCAATGAGAAAGGGTATATTGTGGGGTTTCCACCAGAGAATACTTCTCTAATATGAGCTTAAGCCAACAGAAAAATATTTATTTGCCAGGTGGCTACTATACTGGGTGTTTAGAATCTCAATGTAGTGTAGTAGGAAGTTTCTGTCCCACCAGAAACTCAAATACCTCCAGCAGCTTTCGAAATAATTGACTCTGACTTGGAGGCTCAGTATTATAGTAAATACTGGGCCAGTAGCTCAAGCATATTACTAACTAGCTCTTTTAGTTAACCCATAATTCTATTTACGTTTAGCCATGTGGCTTGGAACGTTTTCTCAGTCTAGCATTCTCATCTTGCTTCCTCTGAGTCTGGCTGGCAGTAAACAATGACATAGGGCAAATGACCCAGTTTATTTAAAATACAAATGATAAGTAAAAGGTCATAGTGCATGCCTAGAATCCCAATGCTCGGAAGATAGAGGCAGAAAGATGTTGAGTTTAAGGCCATCTGAGGCTTTATAGCAAAACTGTCTGCTATAAAATGAAATAAAATAGGGTCACTAAGATGGCTCAGAGTATTAAGGTAAGTAGTCCAAATCTGACAGCCTGAGTCCAATTCCTTGGAGTCACATGGTGGAAGAAGAAGTAACATGTGCAAAAATAAATAAATGTAATAACAAAAAAGAATCAATTAAATAAAGTGAATAAAATAAGCAAAGGGGGGAAAATAGTTGCAGTTTCAAAAATCTAAGAGACATAAAATGAAACTGGGATTCTATTTTTTTTAAAGTTACTTCTGCTACCAGGTATGGTGGCACACACTTTTAATCCCAGCACTTGGGAGGCAGAGGCAGGAGGATCTCTGTGAGTTCAAGGCCAGCCTGGTCTACAGAGCAAGTTCCAGGATAGCCAGAGCTACACAGAGAAGTCCTGTCTTGAAAAACCAAACTGGGGCTGGAGAGATGACTCAGTGGTTAAGCACACTGGTTGTTCTTCCAAAGGTCCTTGAATTCAATTTCCAGCACCCACATTATAGCTCACAGCCATCTGTAATGAGACATGGTGCCCTCTTCTGGCCTGCAGAGACACTGTATACATAATAAATAAATAAGTCTTAAAAAAATACCCACAGGGGGCTGGAGAGATGGCTTAGAGGTTAAGCTGTTCTTCCAAAGGTCGTGAGTTCAATTCCCAGCAACCACATGGTGGCTCACAACCATCTATAATGAGATCTGGTACTCTCTTCTGTACACTATACATAATAAATAAATAAATATTAAAAAAAATACCCACAGAAACCAGAGAAGGTGCCAAGAATTATAGATGGTTGTGATCTGGGTTCTATTGAACCTGGATCTTTTGGAAGAACAGTTAGTGTACTTAGCTGCTGAGCCTTTTCTCCAGCCTCAACGAGTCTGAGTGAGGCATGGTGGAACACAATCTCAGCATCTGGACTGTGGAAAGCAGGAAGATCAAGAGCCCAAGGCCAGCCTTAGTTATAAGTAAGCTTGAGGCCAGCCTGAGCGCGTGAGGCTTTGTCTTAAAACATAGTCGGGCTAGAGCAATGCTTCTCATCCTTCCAACGCTGTGATCCTTTGACACAGCTCCTCACGTTGTGGTGACCCCAAACCATAAAATTATTCTTGTTGATACTTCATAACTGTGATTTTGCTACTGTTGTGAATGGTAATGTAAATATCTGATATGCAAGATATGTGCTATGTGGCCCACAGGTTGAGAATGAGAACCACTGGGCTAGAGCAATCTCTTGGTGGTTAAGAGCACTCATTGCTCTTACAGAGGATTGGGGTTGAGTTCTCAGCATCCACCACTTTTATCTCTAGTTTCGGGGGAGTCAATGCCTTCTTTTGGATTCCACAAGCACCAGACACACATATGGCACACATACATACATATACACATACATGTAGGTAAACTCATACACACAAAAATTTTAAATCTGTACCTGCACACAGGGATACCAAATAAATAAACACAAAAATAAGTATGGTACAAAATATACTTATAAGGCCAGTGACATGAGTCACTGGCTAAAGATGCTTGCCTCCTAGCCTGGCAGCCTGAGTTGGATACTTGGAACCTACACAGCGAAAGAGGAAAAATGCTTTCTGCAAATCGTTCCTTGACGTCCATATTAGTGCCATGGCATATGCATACCCACACCTCCTTCCAGCACAAAATAAATATTTGTAAAAGAGTGAAAACAGAATTCATTTATGAGGCCACCAGGGAAGTGTAAACATTGACCTGTTTATAGTGATGTGTGTCAAAGTGAGTCATATAGTTTTGACTTTTCAAAAGTAAACTGTAGCTGGGCGTGGCGTCTCATGCTTGTAATTCCAGCATTCAGGAGGCTGAGGTAGGCAGCCTGGACCACATAGTGAGTTCCGGGGTAACCTTGGCTATAGAGTGAAACCCTGTCTCAGAACAAACAAAATTAGAGGCTGATAAGATGGCTCTGTGATTGAGCTCTTACTATTCTTTTGCAGAGGATCAGAGTTTAAATCCAAGCATCCAAATTGGGCCATTCACAACACTCCAGTAACTTCAGCTTCAAGGGACCTGGCGCCTTCTTCTGGCCTCTGCAGGTATTGCACACATGTGAACACATGCAACAATGATGGTCATTGAGAACTGAGCAGTATCAGTGCTTTTACCGTACTTACTAGGCAAACACTGTACCAATCCACTATGTCTTCAGCATTCACTAACATAGTAGGTTTTACCTTGGAGGAATTTTTATTTGTGGATGAAGCTGTGAATGAGTTTGTTTTTTTGTTTTGTTTTGTTTGTTTTCTTTTTGCTGCTGGAACCCTTGTAATGTCAACTTTTTTTTTTTTTTTTTAACTTTATTTATTTATTTATTTGCCTTGGTGTTTTGCCTGGAACTGGAACTACAGACAGTTGTTAGCTGCCATGTGGGTGCTGGGAATCGAACCCGGGTCCTCTGGAAGAGCAGACGGTGCTCTTAACCGCTGAGCCATCTCTCCAGCCCCCTTTTTTTTTTTTTTAAAGATGTATTTATTATGTATACAGTGTCTCTGCAGCCCAGAAGAGGGCACCAGATGTCATTATAGATGGTTGTGAGCCTCCATGTGGTTGCTGGGAATTGAACTCAGGTTCTCTGGAAGAACAGTCAGTGCTCTTAACCTCTGAGCCATCTCTCCAGCCCTGTAATGTCAACTTTTATGTTGACATAGTGCAAAGTCCGTGGTTATTTATCTACTTAACTTTGGGATAGCCTTGAGATTTAGCTCAGGCTACCTCACACTCACTGTGTACTCCAGGCTGGCTGCAAACTCTTGGTAATCCCCCTGCCTGAGTTTCTTGGGTGCTGGGATCAGAGGCACACACCACTGTATTTAGCTTCACAACTCTTTAAATACATTACCCAGAGGAGTTCAGATTTCCTTGCATGTGAATTTTGAATGCAAAGAAAAACAAGGCATTTTTTTTAAAAAGATTTATTTATTTTTTATGTATACAATGTACGGAAGAGGGTACCAGATGTCATCATAGATGGTTGTGAGCCACCATGTGGTTGCTGGGAATTGAACTCAGGTTCTCTGGAAGAACAGTCAGTGCCCTTAACCTCTGGGCCATCTCTCCAGCCCCAAGGCATTGTTTTTTATTTGTTTGTTTAAGACAGGATTTCCCTGTGTAGCCATGGCTATTCTGAACTCCCTCTGTAGACCAGGCTGGCCTTGAACTCACAGAGATGGGCCTGCCTCTGCCTCCTGAGTGCTGGGATAAAGACTTCGCCACCACCACAGGGCCTTGTTGTTGTTGTTTTCAATCTAACATGTTCTCTTTGTTGAGTCTTTGGGAATTTCCCATCATGCACCTCAATTCTGCTCACCTCCCAGTCCCTCCATAGACTTTCCTCCCTCTGTACAGCCCTCACCCATTAAAAAAAGTCAAACCAAACCTTAACAAGCAAACAAACAAAAACAAAAAGAACAAAAAGCAAACAAAAGAAAGAAAGAAAAAGAAAAACAACCTCTTCCTCCCTCCATCTTTTCTGACTCTCCAACACCTCTTCTTTCATCCTGGTCACACTGGGGGCTGCAGTGCCCCCATCTGCTTTATCTGCAAATGTTCATTGCAATGAGTCTGGTTCAAGGCCTCTGGTTTCTGGTTACACCATCATCACTGGATCCTCACCAGAAACTTCTGTAGGAAATTCTGTTGCCACCCTGAATTATGGAGATCCTGTGGATATCATTCCACAGGACCAGTTTCTTCACAGATCTGGAAGGTCCTAGATGGGGTAGATGTTAGAGTGGGTCAACCCCAAGCCCAGCTGTGGGCCTGCATGGTAGTTGAGCTGGTCAGTCCTGACCACTGAGCCACCCTCCCCCAGGCAAGGGGTCAAGCCAGCTCTCTTATGGCCATCAGGATCAATTCTCACAAACCTTTAGTGAGGTGTGGAGCCATTTCTCTGGAGGTGGAGGGAGCACTCTTGCTGTAGCATCCAGCAAGGGGCAGGGCTATGGAAGAGCAGGACTGGCCCAGCATGGTCTTCTTATTCCATCACACATGCCCCTTGAGGCAACACGGGCCACAGACATCAACACAGACCCCAGCTGCAGCAGGACTATGGACCCAGACATGACCCGCAGCAGCAGCTTGGGCAGAAGCACAGACAACTCAGATCAGAATGGCTTTGGTGGTGGCATGGCCCTTGGATACCCAAAAGGTTACATAGACCCAAGCTGCGGTGAGACCACAGAGACATGGTCCTCAGCAATAGCGACTCTGGATGTCACCACTGCCCCAGGTGGCAGTGCAGTCCACTCAAATTGGCCTCAGAGGTCAAATTGACCTCAGAGGCAGCGTAGTTCTTGAACACTAAAATGGCTTCAGATCTGGGTATCCATATGGCCTTTGATGGTAACAGCAGCCTTGGACATCAACCCAGACCCTGACTGCAATAGGACCATGGACCCAGACATGCCCTCAGCTGCAGCTCTGGCCAGGATGTGACTATGAGATCAGGTAGCAGTGCAGGCCACACAGACATGCGTGGTCCCAGCTGCATTATGTCTCTTGGCCACCAACATGGACTTAGGTGGCTGACTTGACCCAGAATGGGTCATGAACTTCAACACAGACCCGTTTGTGGTATGGACCCAGACATTGTTCTTGGTAGCAATTTGGGTCCACTTTTGTTTTTTAAGGACCCTAAAGATAGCACAATGTGTAAAGGCACCTGTTGCCAAACCTGATGATCTGAGAGTGACCCCTGAGACCCTCATGGCGGAAGGAGAGAACTGATTTCTGCAAGTTTTTCTCCACCCTCCGCAGCAGAGCTTTGGCACACGTGCATGCATTTATGCATGCGTGTGTGTGTGTGTGTGTGTGTGTGTGTGTGTGTGTGTGTGTCCACTGACATGCATCCAGAATAAATAATAAATAAATGTAACTAAAAGGGAAAAGCCTTAATCCTTATTCCTTTTCAAATCACTTGACAATATGAAACCCAGGCCAGGCATGATGGTGCACACCTTTAATCCCAGCTCTTAGGAGGCAGATCTCTGAATTCAAGGCCAGCTTGGTCTACAGAGCAATTTCCAGGACAGCCAGGACAACACAGAGACCCCATCTCAAAAGACAAACCAAACCAAACACACAATGCAGTATACCTGTGATCCAGGCACTCGGGAAAGAAGGAGAAAGAGAGTCAATGTCAAGGTACAGACTTGGCCTTACAGAGAATTCGAGGTCATCCTGAGACACATAAGATTCTGCATGTTTTCTTTTTAATTTTTTTTTTTATACCCCTTTCTGCTTCCTCTCCCGCTACTTGCTTTGTTTTTTAAGACAGGGTTTCTTTGTGTAGCCTAGGCTGTCCCAGATCTCACTCTGTAGACCAGACTAGCCTCGAACTCAGAGATTCACCTTCCTCCACCTCCCAAATTCTAGTTCTGGGCTACCACCACCTGCGTAGACCCTATCTTAAAAGAGAAGAAATTAAAAGACAGGCATGTTCAATTATCTTCTAATATTTGCCTTAAAATAACCCTAAGAAAGAGTGATAAGTGGAATAGAGATGGCAGAGTTAGTGGTCATTTTATTTCTAATTCTGTCAGTCATGAGGATGAAACTCCGGGCCCTATACTATGTTGAGCAGGTGTCTAACACTGAGCCATACTTCCAGGCAGAATTGATAGTTATTTTTTTTTTAAACTGGATTAATGGGGGAAATGGGAGCTTGAAGAGGCAAGAGGGGGGAGACAGTCCTTGTCCTTAAAGCCTGTGCCTGTGTCCGCTTTCAGATTTGGAGAACTTCCAGAGGCTAGATCTGTCATTGGCTGAAGACTTTCCAGCCATTCCCAAGCAGGACAGCAGACAGACTCAGCCCTGTACATTCTCCTCCCTCAGCTTCACATCTGGTACTGATGTCAGCAGTGAGGTGGGTGGTGACCATGTTTTTCAGCTCCCTCCTAGCCTCAAGGGAGGGGCGGACTCCCCATCCCTACCCCTTACACACTGGGACTCTGCCACACAAGCAGAGAGGGGTCCAGTCCTGGGCCAGAAACAAAATTTTATTGCAAAATGGGAATTTTTAAGTCACAAAGAGGTCAGTTAGGAAGGAAGGACCTGGTCCCTGTTTGGTCCAGCGGAAAGGTTAGGAAATGACTTGGTGGAGATTTAAATATCTTTTTTTGGGCAGTGCTGGGGATTGAACCCTAGGCCTCACAAATGCTAGGCAAGTGCTCTAGCTCTGAATGACCTTTCCAGCACCCTAAGGGGGATTTTGATGCCAAGGAAAGTCGGGACGTGTTTAAGAGTAGAGTCCTGACTAAACATGAGTACATACACATAACCGGGGATGTTTCTCCTTTGGGTTGGTGGTCCTCATTTGTACAAGGTCTGTGTGTACAATTACAGACCAGGAAACATTTATATTTGGGAAAATTTGCTGGAAAGAATGTGTTTGACGAAGGGTGTGGAGGTGGTCGGAAACAGTTTTGCCGTCATAGGCAAAATTTCGAGAGAGCCAAGACATTGTCACATATGGTCTGGCCATGTGGATGACTGGCTGGCAGCCATAGATGGAGGTATTCATGTGCCTGGATGGTGGTGAAGTCATCCATGGGAGTGGACAGGGACATCATTTTGCTTGTGACATAACCTCCGCTGGGGCATGCTGTTTTCTGTGGCAGGGACCCAGCAACAGTGGTGACAGACATTGAAGTCTGAGTTCTGAACACGGTTGGGCTTTTTGTGTGGCTGTGTAGTTGGCAGCTGGATTGGGATTGTTAGCACAGGGTGTGTGGTGAATGGCATGGTGGGGGATCAGGTTATATGCTTGTGACTCCAGATGATGGATACTACATTTATGTAGTCTGAAAACCTAGGCAGCCCCTTGGTGGTGCAGACCTGTAATTGTAGCACTCAGGAATCTGAAGCAGAAGGATCACAAGTTTGAGACCTGTCTGTACTATATAGCCAGACCCTGGTTTAGACAGCCCTCTCCAAAAAAAGCGTGTGCATTAATTGCCTTGTAGTTGTGTAGGGAAGTGTGGTCCTGGATTTCGGCAGCTGCCTGGATACACGATGTGTGGTTTGGTGTAGCGTCTGCAATACCCTGTTCACACAATCCCTTTATGCTGTCATTCCAGGTAGCTTCCACCTCCTTCATCTGGACTGGTCATTAGTGGGCCAGACCTGCAGCTGGAAGTCTGGGGGGATGTTGAAAAGTCCACTGACAGCTGGCTGTAGGCTCAAGTCACCCGGCGGGCACGGCGTCTCCAGGGAGAAGGCTTGCAGGATAGCGGTGAAGAAAAGCCAGAGCTCTGCCCGAGCCAGACCTTCTCCGAGGCAGACTCGCTTACCTGGCAGGAAGTGGGCAGGACGGGAGAATGTGTCAGCTGAGCTCACATCTGGGCTCATGGAGCAAGGGGAGCCAATAGAGACCCAGGGGTGCAAGAAAGCACCTCCTAAACTGACACCCATTGGTTATAACAAGCCAGCATCCTCTGGTTATCATCCCTAAGGCCCGCCCATTAGTAGATACCTAAGGAGAAGGGCAGAAAGGCTTCGTGTCTCCTCAACCGGCCATCGGTGTCCAGGAAGCGGTCTGGGTGGAATTCTTCTGGGTTCTGGAAAACCTTGGGGTCATGCAGTACAGAACCAAGCAGGGGGAAGACCTCAGTGCCCTGAGGGGAAAAAATGAAAGCGCACATAAAATTATCACATATTGATAATTTTAATATAACTTGATTAAAAATAACATTAAAAAAGATTTATTTGTATTTTGTTTGTTTATTTTTTTGAGACAGAGTTTCTTTAACAGTCGTGGCTGTTCTGGAATTCACTCTGTAGACCAGACTGGCTTTGAACTCCCAGAGATCAGCCTGTCTCTACCTCTGAGTTCTGAGATTAAAAGCATGGGCTACAACAATAGGCTAGATTTTATTTTTATTTCATATGTATGAGTAAATTTGCTTGAATGTGTGTCTGTGTATGACATGAGTGCATTGCCCACAGAAGCCAGAAGAGCGTATCAGATCAGCTGGAACTGGAGTTTTGAGACACCATATGGGTGCTAGAAATTAATGTCTTACCTACCTACCTGTGTGTGTGTATTGAGACAGGGTTTCTCTGTGTAGCCCTGGCTGTCCTGGAACTAGTTCTGTATTAACTCTGTAGACTAGCCTGGCAGCAAAATCATAGAGATCCACCTGCCTCTGCCTCCTGAGTGCTGGGATTAAAGGCATGTGTCACCACTGCTGGGTTATACTTATTTGTTTATTTATTATATATACAGTATACAGAAGAGGGCACCAGATGTCATCATAGATGGTTGTGAGCCACCATGTGGTTGCTGGGAATTAATTTAGGACCTCTGGAAGAACAGTGAGTATTTTTTAAAAATTTAAAAAAAATATTACAAAATGCAAAACAAAAATAAATAAATACTTAGGGCCAGGTATGGTGGTGCATGCCTTAATTCCAGCACTCAGGAGGCAGAGATAGGTGAATCTCTGTGAGTTCAGAGCCAGCCTGGTCTACATGATGAGACCCTATCTCAAACAAACCAAAACCCCCAAACAACCAGAACCAAACATGATGTCAGGATTAAACAAATGCTTCTGTGTCTTACGCTCTCTCTCTCTGGCCTCCCATTTGCTTCTACTTTCTTTCAAGCTAGGGTCTCACTATGTAGCCCAGGCTAGCCTTCAGTTTACAGTAATTCCACCTCAATTTCGGAGTGCTGGTATAACAGGCACCCATCATCACCCTGGGGTAATCAAATGCTTTCTTTGGGTACTCACATACAGTGACAGCTGGACATGATGCCCTCTCTCCTTGAATCTCTGGAATAATCTCAGGAAGGGGATAATAATATGTCCAGTTTAAAGACAGAGAATCTGGATATGGCAGCACATGCTTGTAATTGAAATACTCATGAGGCTAAGACAGGAAGAAGCAACAAGATTACAAGTACAAGGCCAGCTTGGTCTGTTTCACAAGATCTTATTTCAATAGTAAAAAGAAAAAAGGGTGCGTGTCTAGGGATGTCAGTCAGTGGTGTGAGAGGTGCTGGGTTCAACCCTTACTACCCTATGGGGGAGCAAGGAGGGGAGGTAGGAATGAGAAAGTAAAGGCCTGAAGAGCTTACACAGTAGCCAAAGGAAACCCCGGGGCAGCCTGGCAGAGCGTGTTATTTTTACACTGTTTTGAAATGCTGGGGAGTATGTTGTGATCCCGAGATTAAATTGTGGCTGTCCGAAGCCACCGCTCTGGGGAATGTCTCAGAGAGGCAAGAGCAAGGGTGTGTGTGGGAGGGTTGTCCATGAAGGTCACAGCCAGGCAGGGCTGCAGCCGCTGAGGCCAGACCACAGCTTGTGCATCCTTGGGGCTGTAATTCTAGGGCAGTGGTTCTCAACATTCCTAATGCTGTGACCCTTAATGCCTCGTGCTGCGGTGACCCCCTACCATAAAATTATCTTGTTGCTACTTCCTAATTGTGATGTTGCTATTATTATGAATGTAATATAAATATCTGATATGCAGAATATATGATATGCGGCCCCTGTAAAAGGGTCGTTTGACCCCCAGGTTGAGAACTAGTTCATTAGAGGGTAAAGGCAGGTGAGGGAGCCGGAAGAGAGACATTTTTTGATAAGCAGTCTGGCCCACGAGCTGTAAGCTGGGATTGTAAAGGAGTTCCATGAAAAGCACCATGGGACAGTTGTTAGGCAGCAGAAAGGTAGGTAGAAGTGGTTAAAGTTTACATTGTGGGTTCAGATCCTGTCTTCCCACTTAGTTTTCCCATCTGTAAAATGGGTGTGATAGTTACACAGGATTGTTTTGGAGATGAAAGAAAATGATACTAAAAGAAAGCATCTCTAGAGTAACATCTGGCACAATGCAAAGGGTATGTTTGATTCATGTTATTATAACATTGTGGCTGTTTTTTTTTTTTGCACCCACCTACCACTAAGAGCTGGGTAGGTATTTTACAAGCATTATCTTTCAAATCCAAATTGGATATTATCATTCTCAATTTATGAAAGGGGTATATTGAGGCTTAGTGGATGAAGCAATTTGCTTCAAGTTCCAGCTAAAAAAACAGCAGGGCCAAAACATAAGGATTTGATTCTAGAAGAAGCCGCTGCTAATGTATCTCAGGGTTGAGGATATATCGCCCCCTGGTGGTTGTATGCCTCAAGTGTTTTTTTAGTTGAAGTGCGCGATGGTGATGGGATTGGAGGAGTGTGGGGCGGAGTATGTGCATGGGGAGGATCCAAATAGACACAGAGAAGTCAAAATTCCAGTCCCCAGAGCAGAGATAGCTGCTCTGGTCATTCCACACACCCACCTGGGGCAGAGTATATCCTTGAAAGCAAGTGGTCTTCGTGAGAGTGTGGGGCATTCCCATGGGTACCAGTGCCAGGAGCCGCTGTGCCTCATGTAAGACTGCATCCGTGTAAGGGAGGCGAACACGATCACTTAGGCTTGGAGCCCTGCCGGGACCCAGCTCCTGGATCAACTCCTCCCGAACGCGCTCTGCATGCAAGAGGAGGGTTGCACGTCAAGGGATAGCCTGTGTGACCCTCCACCTGAGAGCCTCATTTTCTTTAGCAGCAATGGTTTGGGGCTGAGGCTGGCAGCTAAACCTGGGGTCTCATTGTCTTAACTCCAGTAACAAAAAATAGTGGGCACCGGTTTTTTGGGTTTTTTTTTTTTTTTTTTTTTTTTTTTTTTTTTTTTTTTTTTTTTTTTTTTTTT
>PVIH01027336.1:0-17145 GCA_004025045.1 Sigmodon hispidus | reverse complement strand
GTAAGGAATAATACTACTTCTTAGCAATAAATGTTTGTGCAGAAGAAACAAGCAGAGAATGTGTGTCAAATGTTTGCATAAGTGCTTACTTCAGAATGGTGGAATTAGTAGAATATAAAATTTCCATTTATGTATATAGATTTTAAGTTTTCTATATTGAATGTACATAAAAGTGAAATAAAGCAGAGGTTTATGAAAAAAAAAAAAAAAAAAAAAAAAGGAGACCCATCTCTCCTAGGTAAAATGATTGGCTCTGGCCCACTGAGGAGGATGGCCTGGCTCCCAGTTGCTCTTTGCATTTCTTTCTTTCAGACTATTTATCTAATCCACAAAGGGTAACTATACCCATTCTCTCTCACTGTCTACAGTCTATCCCCCAGGGAAGAAAAATTTTATTAATTTGTTTTATAATAATTTAATATACATTGTATATAATTCATTCTGATTACTCTTATCACCAACAATTTCTTATCTCATTGTACCCCTGTCAACCACTCCCTCTATCAAATCCTTTCCTACATTTATGTCATGTTGTTTTGTGACAGTAGTTGTTGCTGGTTTCTAACTCTTCCCTGGAGGAGAGGGTGAGAAGGCAAAGTATGAACAAGGAGATAGGGAGTATGAAGAGGAGCACATCGAATCAAGAACAGTCAATGGGGAACCATAGGATAGAAAGCTAGGCCCTCCAAGTATAGGCATCTGTCAATTAGCATGGGCAGTATGTAGAGCCTCTAGGAGTGGGATCAAGCTGTGTTTCTGTGTATGGGCTGGCACCTTGTGGCCCATTCCCTGCAGAGGAGTGCCTAACACAGTCTTGATATTGGGATGAGAAAATTGGACCTGCCTGGAGTGGATGTACCTTGCTGAGCTGACCTATCTTGGGAATCTTCCTGCCCTCTTTGTGGAGTGGAATGGGGGATGGGTTGTGGGGAGGCTAAATGCAGACTAGGAGGGATTGGGAACAGGAAATGTTGGGTGAGCAGGGTGATACATGGGAAAAACGACTTCTTTAATTAGAAAGATAAATAAAAAGTTGAAAAAAAACCAACAGACCCCAGGAGTCAGGTGAAAGGTCTAACTCAGTTATTTAACAATGGGGAGAACCTTATATACCATTCTCCCAGCACTCAGGCTGTGTGTGTGTCACAATCTGGTAATTTTGCATAGCTGTCCCTCCTTGACTGTGCACAATCAAGTGATCTGTCATCATCTGTGGCTAAGCAGATTCTGAGTGATTAGGAATGTTGGACAGAGGTTTTTGCTAGACCAATTCCAAGCAATCAGGAACGCTGGATAACAGCTGTTGCAAGGCTATCAGGTAGACTCCAGGTTGGCTCTTAGGAAGTATATTAGGTACATGCTTTGGCAACTGGTTTGAGCCAATTTCCTTGGTGCCATGGGCCTGTCCGAGTACAAGTAGTCATTGTACAAACTATTTGCATATGTATATTTTAGTTTTTTTCATTCACCTAACTTTCCTTCTTCTCTAATCCTCTTTTCCTCACCATGTATGAAAACACTTACACAAATTTTTTTTATTATCCAGGCATGACACCATCTAATGACCAGCCATTTGGTCTACTAGTCAATAAAATGCTTTTGCCTCATGCATTTTATTTTGGCCCTATTTTTCCAAATATTGTTTAAGTTC
Source organism: Sigmodon hispidus (assembly GCA_004025045.1). NCBI lineage: Eukaryota > Metazoa > Chordata > Mammalia > Rodentia > Cricetidae > Sigmodon > Sigmodon hispidus. Next base: position 15,494 of record PVIH01027336.1, on the reverse strand, counting down.
AAACCAAATCACTTACATTGAAAGCTCCTCTCACCATTTCTATGAAAATAGACCCTGCTTCTCTTTTTTTAATTTTTAATTTTTTTCCTTTTTATTATTATTATTATTATGAACAAAGAAGTCACACTTTCTAACCTTGTATCCTTATTCAAGGTCCCTTTCCCCTCCCACCACATCAGGTCATTCTTTCTTCTCCACAAATCCCCATCCCTTTCCTGGGCAGGCAGCAGGCAGTCCCATGGTCCCACTGCCCCAACATTGCTTAGTTCAGCCTCCAGTCCTGGCAGATGCAGTTATCTAGACCAGCATTTCAGGTCCCATTTATTTGCACTCCAACCTGTGTAACCTTCTAGTATTTTCCTTCTTGTTCTTGCCCTTGCAGCACAATCATATTAAATCAGACGAGTTGAACCTCATAGGTAACTTTATTTTTCTGTAGCAGGTGTGACTACAGTTCAAGGAATTTAAACCTTATTATGTTTATTGAGAAAACAAGGTAATTTGTTATAACTTCAGTAAATCAAAGCCCCCAAGGTTAAAAGACCTGTAGTCAAGTGTAGGGCTTGCAGTAGGCAAAAGAAGAATAAAACGTATTCTTCTTTGTTGTCTAAATCTAATGATCTTGGCACTGTACTGTCAACTGCTCTGCCCCCAGACTTCATTAAAAACCTCTTAAAAGTGCCTCATAGTAAAGTACTTTCTGTAGAAAATAATTTCATAGGCTAACATCTGTAAGTATAATTTACTTGTTTATGAGAATGCTGAATTTGGTATTTAGGATTTAGGAACTATATCTGATAAACTGTGCTTACTTATAATTTCCCTTGCCATATGGATCACTTGGTAAACACCTATATGGACACCACTTTTTGATTACAGATGATCTGTGTCTCCACAGCATACTAAATTATGGCAATTCTACTCATTAGTTTTATATTTTTGCTTACAGTTTTAACATCAAACAAACTTACCAAATAATTCCAAGACAGCCATATACAGTACTTTTTATTTTGACCTTTAACAGGGTTAATGAAAATGTCATTATGAGGAATGAGATAAAATGGATAAGAGAAGAAAATTGATCAATTATTCCTGAAAGAAAATTTGATTATATTATCATAATTATACAGAATGATCAAGTACCTTTCAGCAAAATTTCCTTTATAAATTTACCCAATAATTAGACAATTAATTTTATATCTTGTCAAATGAATGTATAAACAATGTTTAGATGGAAGTCATGTAGGAGATTTTCTATATAACTGTCTTAAATATTAATCATTCTGGAATGTTTCTAAAAGCATCTATCACATTCTGGTATAAACATTTAAAACTACTGTCTCTCTGAAATACTAACATAATAATCCAAGGAAGACAAGAAATTAATAAGCATAATATAGATTATAATTAATATTAATATTGATATAGTCAAATAAATGAACTAATTATTTTACCCTCACATAATCTGATGGCTAACTCTTATCTAATGACACTGTAAAATATGTAAATCTCTGAGCAGGTGAAAATGCCTTTAACTGATAAATTATTTGGAGTACTAACTTTCCTAAAGCTAATTCAAACTATTAATGGAATTAATAAGAATCATGCACATGTGTGGTAAGCTATTCATAGAAACAATTTAGCCCATAAGAGATATTATCAATTATTTGCTTCTCAGTAATCATTTCCTCTTTTCTTAAGCACAAACCAACCCAGAAAAAAGATGCTAAATTTAATTATGAAAACTATTACGTGAACAATGAAATAAGCTATCTAATGCACTATCCCAGGTGCTTCTAAATGCACTTAGGGACTGACAAGCAGTTTAAACAATTTCATATGGAATCTGGAAGGTTACAGCTAGCATTTTAGGTGAATTTTAAATTATTTTACAGACGTCATTGGGAAAGTGAGTAAAGTGACAGACTCAATGAATCATGAGAACCTGTCACATGATGAGATGTCAGGAAAGAGATGATGTCAAATACCAGTAACTTAGCAAATGAACATCTAGCTATCCTGGAAGGGAGCAAGAATAGTCCCTCTAAAATAGCTGAGAAGATTTATGAGTCTCTACATATTTTAGGTGATCTATAAAACTAAGACTGTTTTCTGTCAATCAGTTGTTTTGTGAATATGATGATTCACTATTTTCCATTGAATAAGATGAAAACAGGTGGATTGAACCATGTTTAAAATTTACACCTGATTTCTGTATCTTGGGTAGATAGAAAGGGGTAATGAAACAATATAGTAGCTTGACAAATAGAGTTCTAGCCTTATCTTAAAGAAGTAGTTTCAGACTTTTGCTTTAGAACCAGCATTTTGGGCTTGGGTTTGCCAGTAGAATTAGGTTGGAAGAAAGAAAAATGTTAAGGTGAAGAACTCTGCCAATGTGTTTGTAACTTTGTAAATATATGACCAGCATGGAAAAGAATGTATCAAAATGACAATGTTCTCATAATTAATATGGTAAGTATCTTCTAGTTTTAAAATGAAACATGAAAGAATAAAGGAAAAATTAATCCTTCTCTTACATATAAAAAACATTATGGAGGCTTCCAGGTTAGTGCCAACTGGATTTTTCCATGTCCTGAGGCTGAAATAAGCCGTTGCTTCAGCACTAGGGATTTCTCTTTAATTTCCAGGAGGAAGCCAGTGGAGAGAGCCATAACCTGTGTTATTTTGGAAATTATTTGGACCTTTCTCTTTAATAAAAATTTGGAGGAAAGCTTTCCCATGCATGGCACTGGGGTCAGCCATTAACAATCATATATACAAGCAACATTAAGTTGACTCAGTAGGTTGCATGTGTGTTTGTGTGTGTGTATGCATATCTGTGTGTGTGTGTACATACATGCATGTATACATACATCTGAATTTTTTGTGTTAGTCAAGATTTTTGCTAAAGAAACAAAACTGTTAGAGTGAAATATATGAGATTCATTAGAGTGGTCTGAGTAGTACAACAATGGCTTCTGATAGAGAGGTCAATAATATGGTAGCTTTTTAGTTGACAAGACTGCATGTATCAGCATTCCCATTCTTGTGGGGAGACTTGGGAAATTCCTAGAGAGCTAAAGGTCTTCAGTCTATATTGTAATCATGAAAAAATTCCTTCTAATACTAGTGAAGAAACACATTTTAAACAATTATATAAATGAACTTGACAGTGAAATTGAGGACAAGTATGCACCAAGCAGAAGCTTCCTTCTTCCATGTCTTTTAATGTGGACTAGTCACCAGAAGATGTGGCCAAGATTTAGGGTCCTACCTCCAATGATGCAATAACAATCCCTATCTGCTTGGATTTTATCTAATTCCAGATGTGGTCAAGGTGACAACCAAGATTAGACATAACAATGTGTGTGTGTGTGTGTGTTCATGTGTGTGTGTTAGTGTGCATTAAATAACAATAAAAGACTAGGTCATGAATTTGAGAGGGTAAAAGGACATAGGGTAACTGGGATGGAGAGAAGGTGGCATATAAATGATGTAAATACAGTATTTACGTATGGAATTTCAAAAAATAAGTTATAGAACATTTGAAAAATAAGTCTCAACTCTACGATTTATCTTACTCAAAGAAAATCTCAAGACTATGCCACAATTGATTCTTGGAGTGTCTAAAAGGGTGCAAGTTAAGAGATGACTCCTAATCATGTGTCTGGAACACATCAACATTGATACTGAGAATTAAATAAAACCTAAAAGCAATATTGGAGAACTAGAATGAGTATAAATGGTAGAGAATGGAACTCCCATTACACAACTTTTAAAAAAATATTTTCTTCTTTTTTTGAGATTGTAATAAAAACAATTTTTTCTCTTCCTCCCATGGAGCCCTCACATCTATCCCTATTAACTATATTTCAAATTCTTGCCTCTTTTTGTTAATTGTTGTTACACACACACACACACATTCATATATTCTTGAATATATAAATGCAATCTGGTGAGTCTATATAATGTATGTGTTTTCATACCTGACTATTTGGTATTTGATAAGCAATTGTTGTGTTCTATGGTTATTTCTCCCACTCTCAGCACTCCTGAGTTGCCTGTAGTTCTTTGTGTAGAACTGAAGCCTCATGAGCTTTCTCCTATTCTACTTTGTTTGGCATGTCAACTGTTATTGTCCTTGTTCAGCTAAAGTTTAAGAATTCATATCGATGAAACTTTAAAGATGTAGCTTCTAATATTACAAAGAGACAACCCCACACCAAACTCCCCATTCCTGGCTCTTAGAGCCTTATACCTATTCTTCTTCAATGATGCCTGAGCCTTAGAAATGTGGGTGTTTTATAGATGTATCCATTGGGACTGTTCTCCACAACTCTGCAATTTTCATTGGTTTTGCTTCTCAGGAATAGCCTCTATCTTTTGCAAAGAGAAGTGCATAAGGAGATGGGATTGAAGGACTTGGTTTTATGTGACTATTGGGAACTTAGCTCCTGACTCAATGGACAATAGGGAAGCTAAGAAAGTTAACTAAGAATCCCATAAAACAGAATCAGGAAAACAGTTTACTAGATGGACCATATCAAGCAAGATGCAGTATTAATTATATGATGATACAATGGAGCACATTGACAAAAATGTCATGGAGGCGGGGAGAGGAGCAAAGAGAATCAGAGAGTTGTTTTGCAAAATTTCTGTACTATTCTGTATTTATAACAGCAGTACATGAATCAAAAATCCAGTATCTTATCACCATTACAAACACAATTGACTTATCTTTGCTTAATCCTTTGTGATAAGTGTGCAGTGATTTACCATTGCAGTCATAAATTGTATTTACTAAATGACAAATGATGTTGAACATCTTTCTATGAGCTTATTTTCCAACTGTGTTTTTGCTATGTCTACTCAAGTCACCTGCCCATCAAAAATTATTTTTTACTGTTGATTAGATGTTGAATTTTTGTTTTATTCTGAACGTAAGATATTTTTGTCAGATATGTAATTTTCAAATATTTCCTCTTGATGTCTTTCAAGAGCACGATTTAATCTTCAAACCCTGAGTATAAATATTTATATAAAAATAATTATATTTTTCCATGTAAGAATATTTTTAGGTTATTGATTCATTTGTTAGGAGGTATAGTAAGTTTAATTTTATTATGTTTTTGAACTTCTTCCTACACTTTATCTTCTTTCATTGAATTGCTTTTGCATTTTTCAAAAAGATAAATAAGCATTTTTGTTATATACAAGTACATCTTTTCTCATTAGTCCATGCCCTAAACTTTTTCTCAGTACTATCATTCTATACTATGATGTATAGCTTTAGAGTAAGTCTTAAAATAGAGTTGTGTTAATCATCTTATTTAAAAGGGATTAACTATTTGGGCTTTTCTTTTTCACATGAATTTTAGAAGCATACTATTTAGATTTGCCAAGAATCTAGCTGGAAAAATGGTTGGCATCACAAGACATTTAGAAACCATTTTTCCTATGTCTGAAGTCATCAATTTAACTTTCTTGTCATGTCAAGAAGACACTTTCAAAACAGTCCTGTAGTACTGTAGGTACTTAGCTGCCTCCACAGTAGATTGCATATCTTCAATACAGTGCAAGTGTTTTATTTTTAGACCACACCAAGGTTCATAAGGCACTTCACAGCTTTTTAATTAGTCATATTTGATGATTTAACCTGAAGCCTAGCCATATTTATTTTTATCTGATAAGAAATAGTCTCTGTGAGTTGCTTGCAAATTTATTTTACCAATTTTTTAAAACTTTTTTTTAATGATGACTTTCCTTCAGGAAAGCAGAAGAGACTAGATAAGCAACAACTACTGGCAAGGACACTGTAAGTGGGGCTGATATATGGTATCACTGGTTGGGGAGATATAGCTATAGGTCACCATTAAACCACTGGCTGACAATTGGCTTTTCAAGAAGAGTTACAAAGTGATTACAACAACAACTTGAATCCTGAGCCTGAGAAAGGTTTATATATAAGAGAAGATCCCTCCATGAACTATTTACCTTTAGCTCATTATTGTATTTTCCTGCTAGAACCTTCCCAGTGAGGGGTTTGCTATCATTTCTTTTCAATCTTCTATTTGAGACTTTACTAAATTTTTGGTTGGGAGTAAATGTATTAATCTGGTTAGTAAATCTCAAAGCTGGTACAGGATGAAAGCAAAGATTACAGAGGATTTGAAATGTTCACAGATGATGAATTCCCATAGGGCTATTAAGTAGATCTTGTGTAGTAACAGAAAGAGGTAGGTAGAATGAACCCCTTCCTCAATGTAACTAAATGCCGTATCAGAGCCAGGTACTATCAGAAATGTCAATCATAAATTATTAATAAAAATGCTTTCATAATAACCCCTACATGCATTTGTCACCTTTCTTATTAAAAAAAAAAAAGACTCAGCAGTTTGGGATTGTCTGTCAGCGTTAGAGTAGTAATACTTGCCTAGTATATGTGAGTAGCTGGTTTCTAACTCTAGCAATAAAGAACAAAATAGGAGAAAAGGAAGGAAGAAAGGAAGGAAGAAATTCCTCAAAAAGTTGACTGATGAAACAAAATGGCATTATGTATTATGTTCAGAAAACATTTGATATATTGAGACTCCACAACTACTATTTATAGAAGCAGCATAGCATCTAGCTGCTTCTGCATCTAGCTACTTCTTGTTTAAACAGTATCACAAATATCTGTTTTCACCATGGAAGAAAGCAATTTACTTTCCTGGTTTTGAAACAGGATTTAAGCTTTGTAATATACATATGAGATCAAGTTTTCTGTCCATGCTGTTGGCCACTGAGGTGTTCAACATGTTTTTTTTTTTCTCTCTTACTCACTCAAATATCCTTTCACAAAAAGATATGATCCTCACTTGCACCACTTCTTTGCCACTATTAATGTGGGATAAAAATGATAGTTATTCCTTGTGATTCCCAAACATTCAGAACTACTCAGCCTGTTAGGGACTTGGAGTAATCAGAGCAAGTTTCATGAATCACTTTCACATGGGTCTTAGCAGTGGTTTGATGCTATTCCAGCCCACTGTGGAGAGTCTGATGCCTGATGGTTATTTTTACTGTGCAGGGGTGCGGGGTGTAGTTTGGTGGAAGTCCAAGTATTCAACAGTATGACATCTTCTGATAGTATTGGTAACTTATTTCACATGAATGAAGCCAACCAGTTCTCTTTGTACCCTTGGTGCTGTGATTCTAATATTGAAACAAATGTTTCAGAGGAAAGACAATTCCATGTAAATTATGTTGGACAGAGTTTCAGCTGTATTTGTAGCCAGTGCCTTCTTTTACTGAGCCCAGAAATAAAGAGATAGCAAAACTGCAGCCAAATTATTTGCTGGAGGTCTTTTTCCATCAAAATAAATATTACTTCTTTTCCCTCTAGGCATTAAAGCCTTTGTTTTTTCTAAAAGTAGTTGTCATGAACTCCTTATTACTATTTTTCTTGATGTGGTAAGTGTAAAACACAAGAAAGTTACTATGTTTGAAAAGCTTATGTAGCCCTTAGTAATGGAATGCTCACACCAGACAAAGCCTTGGACTCTGGATTGGGGAAAATGTATCATTATTTTCCCCTTAGCCTACACTTGACATTCACTAATGTCTTCCACATACAGTCTAGCCTGTCTTTCTAAGGGACAGCTCTGTTGCTGTCTCTGGACTGTCCAACTTTGCAGAAATATATCAGTAACAAATCACTTTGGTAGCTTTTAGAACAAATTTCATGTTGCCTTCTTAGGAAAAAATGACTGACAGGTTTTTGTTCTACTTTGAATGATAACTACCAATTTTCATTATCTTACATACATTCTGATCAGTAATATTCTAGTTACTGCTAGCGTAGCTAGACCCTGTGCCTAGGCCTTCTCTATCCTGTTACTTCTTAGATATGTTGCAGAACATAAACACTAAATAAGTGATTTTTGGATGAATGAGATTAAATGTAGATATTTAAATTTACTGCTTGGGAAAAAACAATGAAAGTATGTGATGATATAGTCTATATTTAATAAAATCAGGCTGGAATATCAGAGAGAGGGAACAGACCACAGTCAATTCTCACTCAGGCCAAACAGGGTGAATGCTATTTTTAAGAGCCTTATACCTGGCTGATCTCTCCTATAGAATGCCTAAATCTCTGCTCCTCCTGCCTTAAAAAGCTTCCCTACCCAGATGCTTCACTTCTGGATTATTTAACTGTGCATCATATTCCTAGAGTTAGAACTAAAGTCTTGACCTAGTACTGTTTGGCTGTTTGATCTTGAGCTCAAAGAAATACAGAAAAATATGTCTCCTGAGTGATGGGATTAAAGGCATGAGTCATTATTCTCTGACCTTCATGGCTTGACTGTGGGAGATTCCATTCTCTGATATTGCAGGCTGATTTTATTAAATATAAAATATATGATCACAAAGACATGGCATTTCTTTTGTTGATTTGGCTGAACCAAGCATAAAGATGCAACTGGAGGACAACTGTAAAGCTGCTCAGTCTAGGAGTGTATAGCACAACATCCCACGTAGGAAATGACTGCAAAGCAAAGGAAGCATAGCAATAACATTGTGAAAGACTCAGTAAGTTGTGTGAGTCATTTTATTTTAAGTGATGATAATTAAGTGTAGATTATTACAAATTTGAAGCAGAAGAGCTAGATACATGATAGTGGTATAAAAAGAGTGGTAGTACTCTAATGTCAAGCTGTACTTAAGAATGAAGAAGATAAGTCCAAGGGTTATCAGTATAAGAACTAACCAACCTCAGAATCCTCAGATATTTGAATGGACCACTGAGCAGAAACTGTAACTAGGCTTATATATCATCTTGATCTTTGTAATTCTAGTTTCATAATGACTGATTCCTCTATCTTTTGAACTTGTGTTAATTTTACCTTTAACACGGACACCAACACATTAGCATTGTATAGTCTAGTGTTTTCCAAAGATGTGGGTAGTATTTTGTTCTAATTAGTTCAGCCTAGTTTGTACAGAGTTTCAGATTAGGACTGAAGTTGACAAGGCCAGCTTCTGTTAGGATTGTCAAACATGTTTGCTACATAGACTATGACCTCCTCAGGTTGCAGCAGTGAATGATAGTGGATAAGTGCTGCCCAGTGTGCTACTATGTAGTTTTCCTCTCTTTTCCTATTGTCTATGGGGAGGTCTCTCTGAACCGTATGAAGACAGACTGTGTGAAAAGTAGTAGCCCAAAAGAATTTGTAGAGACACAGGCAGATGTGTAGTGCATTCCTTCAATCCAAGCACTCTGTAGGCAGACAGGCCTCTGAGTTTGAGACCTGCCTGGACTATGGAATGGGTTCCAGGACATCCAGGACTACACAGAAAAATCCTGCTTTGAAAAACAAAGACAAAAGCAAACAAAAACAGTACACAGACTAGTTTTACTACATAAAAGTTTTCATTACATTCATTGTGGAACTAATTGTATCAGGGAAAACATGGAGTGATTAAGCACACATGATGATCATGTTTCCTACTTCTTGTAAATTAGAGCTAGGCTCTTTTTCTATAGAAACTTGGTTTTCAGGCTTTTAGGATGAAAGCAACTTTTATGAGCCATACATTTTCTGTACAAAATTCTATGGCCAAAGGGATAATTTTTCTAGATTTCCTAAAACAGTTTCTAGTCCTGAAGAGTTTAAATAAAGTAAACAATTACTTATTTGAAGACATTATTGCCAGAAATTTGTGTGTGTGTGTATTTTGTTTTTCCTTTTTTTATTATTATTGTTATTATGAACAAAGAAGTCACACTTTCTATCCTTGTATATCCTTATTCAAAATCCGTTCCCCCTCACACCACATCAGGTCATTCTCTCTTCTCCACAACTCCCCATCCCTTCCCTGGGGAGGTGGCTGGCAGTCCCATGGTTCCACTGTCCCAATTTTGCTTAGTTCAGCCTCCATTCCTGGCAGACCCAGTTTTCTCCCCCCAACCTCAAGAAGTTTAGTAACAAGTCAGTGAAAGCATAAATTTGTTTTGACTTTTAAAATAACTAGTCAAAACACTGCCTGTCACGGTCCCCCTAGCTGCTGCTGAGGGAATTTGCATGGCTATCCACCTCCAACTGGGTGAACAAATACAGACTGGGGACCCTGAAGGACAGACTCAGACCCTGCCCAGAGTTGAGGAGGGGTCAACAGGCCCTAGCAGCTGTTTCCCTGCAAGGGAAAGGAGAGTTGAGCTCCCATCAGGTCTGGTTCCAGGACAGGGTGCTGTCTGCAGAGCTTGTCCCAGCACTCTCTGGAGCTGGCAGAGATAAACTCTGTCTGTCACAGTACCCCCAGCTGCTGCTGAGGGAGTTTGCAGGGCCACAATCCCGCCTCCAATTGGTCAAACAGAGAAAGATAGAGGACTTGAAATTCAGTCCCCTGAACAGTGCAGGAATAGTGATTGAGCAGACATTTTCCTCAGGTCACAGGAGACACACAAGCCTGAGTGCCACAACTGAACAGGAGCCACCTAATCATGAACCACTAAAGCCATGGGAAAATGCCAGTGCAAAAAGTTACATAATAATATAAAGAACAACAAGGTAACTCCAGAAGAAAGTGGTTATCCTACAAATACAAGACCTGAACTGAGCAATGAAGAGGAAACAGAAGGAAGCAACACCAAAAATTCCTTTATGATGATCATCAAAGCTCTCAAAGAAGATATGAAAAATATCCTTAAAGAAATAGAAGAAAATACAAACAAAAAATGTGTAAGAGATGAACAGGTCTATGAAAGAAACATGCCAAGAACTAAAAGATGAAATAGAAGCAATAAAAAAGGCACAAGAAGAGGCAAAGATGGAAATAGAAAATCTGAAGAAAAAAGCTGGAACCACAGATATAAGCATAACAAACAGAGTTCAAGAGATGGAAGATAGAATCTCTGAAGTGGAAGACTCAGTAGCTCAAATAGATATATCATTCAAAAAAAAATACTAAAACTAAAAAAGCCATAACTCAAAATGTTCAGGAAATCTGGGACACCATGAAAAGACCTAATTTGAGAATAATAGGAATAAAAGAAGGAAAAGAATAACAGCTCAAAGGCACAGATAATGTTTTCAATAAAATCATAGAAGAAAACTTTCCTAACCTGAAGAAGGAAATGCCTATAAAGATACAAGAAGCTTACAGAACACCAAATAGATATGACCCCCCAAAAAAGTCAGAGTGCCACATTATAATCAAGCCACAAAACATACAGAACAAAGAAAAAATTTTAAGAGCTGCAAAAGAAAAGGGCCAACTTACATATAAAGGCAAACCCATCAGAATAACACCTGACTATTCAATGGAAACAATGAAAGCTAGAAGGGCTTGGTCAGAAGTTATACAGATACTAAAACAGCATGGCTGCTAAAATAGAATACTATACCCTGCAAAATTATCAATCACCATAGATGGAGTAAACAAGGTATTTCAGGACAAAGTCAGACTGAAAGAATATCTATCTACCAATCCAGCACTACAGAGAGTACTAGAGGGAAAACTCCAACATAAGGACCCCAGATACACACACAAAATCACAAACAATCAATAATTCCACAGAAGAATACCCTAGAGAAAGGAAATACAAACAAGTTACCACAAAAAATGGCAGGAAATATGAATCAATGGTCACTAATTTCCCTTAATATCAATGGTCTCAACTCTCCTATAAAAAAATCACACACAAACAAGATGGGTACAACAACAAAAGCCATCCTTCTGTTGCCTACAAGAAACACACCTCAACCACAAAGACAGACACAGGCTTAGAATAAAGAGATGGGAAAAGATTTTCCAGTCAAACGGTCCTAAGAAACAAACAGGGGTTGCAATCCTAATATCTAACAAAGTAGACTTTAAGCTAAAAGCAATTAAAAGGAACCAAGATGGTCACTACTTATTCATCACAGGAAAAATTGTTCAAGGGGAGATTTCAATCTTAAATGTTTATGCCCCTAATATAAGGGCACCTACTTATGTAAAAGAAACACTGCTAAAGCTTGAATCCCACATCAATTCTTACACCCTAATAGTGGGAGACATCAATACCCCACTTTCAAACCTGGATAGATCAACCAGACAGAGTTTCAAAAGAGAAATAAGGAGTATAAAAGAGGTTATGATGCAAATGGATTTCATAGATATCTACAAAACCTTCCACCCAAAGGCAAAGGAATATACATATTTCTCAGCTCCTCATGGAACTTTCTCCAAAATTGACCACGCAATTGGTCATAAATCAAATATCAACAGATAAAAAAAAATGGAGATAATCCCTTGTAATATATTGGACAACCAGGGACTAAAGTTAGAGTTCAATAACATCAAAACCCAAAGAAAGCCTACCAACTCATGGAAACTAAACATCACTCAGCTGAACCATCTCTGGGTCAAGGAAGAAATTAACAAGGAAATCAAAGTCTACCTAGAATATAATGAAAATATATCCACAACGTATCCAAAATTGTGGGACACAAAGAAAGCAGTCTTAAGAGGAAAATTCACAGTGCTAGATGCCTATATGAAAAACCTAGAGAAATCCCACACTGAAGACCTAACAGTTCAGCTGAAAGCCTTAGAAAAATTAGAAGCGAACTCACCTAGAAGGAGTAGACCACAGGATAATCAAACTTAGAGCTGAAATCAATAGAATTGAAACAAAAAGAACAATACAAAGAATCAATAAATCTAAGAGTTGGTTCTTTGAGAAAGTTGACAAGATAGATTAGCCCTTAGCCAAACTAATCAAAAAAAAAAAAGAAAAGAAAAGAAATAGAGTGTTCAAATCAACAAAATGAGAAATGAAAATGTGGGCATAACACCAGACCCCCAGGAAATAGAGAGAATTATTAGATCATATTTTGAAAATCTGCATTCCACAAAAATGGAAAACCTAGAAGAAATGGTCAGCTTTCTGGACAGGTACCATCTACCAAAATTAAATGAAGATCAGATTAATTACCTAAACAGGCCTATAACCCTTAAGGAAATTGAAGCTGTCATTAAAAACCTCCCCAAAAATAAAAGCCCTGGCCCAGATGGTTGCAGTGCCGAATTCTACCAGACATTCAAAGAAGAATTGCTACCGTTACTCCTCAAACTATTTCACACAGTAGAAACTGAAGAAATATTGCCAAATTCCTTTTCTGAGGCCACAATCATCCTAATAACAAAGCCACTCAAAGACACAACACAGAAGGAGAATTACAGACCAATTTCCCTCATGAATATTGATGTGAAAATTCTCAACAAAATTTTGGCAAACCATATCCAACAATGTATAAAAGATATCATCCACTACGACCAAGTAGGCTTCATCCCAGAAATGCAGGGCTGGTTTAACATATGAAAAACTGTAAATGTTATCAATCATATAAGCAAACTAAAGGAACAAAAACCACATGATCATATAATTAGATGCTGAAAAAGCCTTTGACAAAATCCAGCACTCCTTTATGATTAAAGCCCTGGAGAGATCAGGAATACAGGGAGAATACCTAAATATAAAAAAGGTGATTTACAAGAAGCCGACAGTCAGTATCAAACTTAAGGAAGAAAAACTCAAAGCAATCCCACTAAAATCAGGAACTAGACAAGGATGTCCTCTCTCCCATTATCTATTCAATATAGTTCTCAAAGTTTTAGCTAAAGCAATAAGGGAATGAAAAGAGATTAAGGGGATACAAATTGGAAAAGAAGAAGTGAAGCTATCTCTATTTGCAGATGATATGATTGTATACATAAGTGACCTAAAAATTCTTCCAAGGAACTACTACAGCTGATAAACACCTTCAGCAATGTACCAGGATACAAGATTAACTCAAAGAAATCAGTAGTCCTTCTATACACTAAAGATAGAAGAGCTCAAAAAGAAATATGGGAAACATTACCCTTCATAATAGCTGCAAATAGTATTAAATATCTTGGAGTAACTATAACCAAAGAAATAACAGATGTTTTTGACAAAAATTTTAAATCACTGAAAAAAGAAACTGAAGAGGATATCAGAAAATGGAAAGCTCTCCCATGTTCCTGGATTGGTAGGATCAACATAGTAAAAATGGCAATTTTACCAAAGGCAATCTACAGATTCAATGCACTGCCCATCAAAATCCCAACACAATATTTTTTGGACCTTGAAAGAACAATACTCAATTTCATTTGAAATAACAGGAAAGCCAGGATTGCCAAAACAATTTTTCTCAACAAAAGAACCTCAGGAGTTATCACCATCCCTGACATCAAGCTATACTATAGAGCTACAGTAATAAAAAAAGCCTGGTACTGGCATAAAAACAGACTTGTGGACCAATGGAATAGAATTGAGGATCCAGACATTAACCCTAAAACCTATGAACACCTGATCTTTGACAAAGAAGCCCAAAATATTTCATGGAAAAAACATAGTATCTTCAACAAATTGTGTTGTCATAGCTGGATGGAAGTGTGTAGAAAAATGCAAATAGATCTGAGCCTGTCACCCTGCACAAAACTCAAATCCAAGTGGATCAAAGACCTCAACTTAAACCCAGCCACTTTGAACTTGATAGAAAAGAAAGTGGGAAATACACTTCTACAAATTGGCACAGGCGACCACTTCCTAAATATAATGCCATTGGCACAGACACTAAGACCAACAATCAATAAGTGGGATCTCCTGAAGCTGGGAAGCTTCTGCAAAGTCAAGGACACTGTCAATAGGACAAAACAGAAGCCTACAAAATGGGAAAATATTTTCCCCAACCCTACAAGTGATAGAGGACTGACCTTTAAGATATATAAAGAGCTCAAGAATCTAGAGCCCAAAACCTTGAATAACCCAATCAAAAAATGGGGTACAGACCTAAAAAGGGAATTCTCAGCAGAGGAACTATGAATGGCTGAAAGGCACCTGAAAAAGTGCTCTTCATCTTTAGCCATCAGAGAAATTAAAATCAAAACAACTTTGAGATGCCACCTAAAACCTGTTAGAACGGCTAAGATAAAAGGCACACATGACAGCCTTTGTTGGAGAGGATGCGAATCAAGGGGAACACTACTCCATTGTTGGTGGGAGTGTAAGCTTGTTCAGCCACTTTGGAATGCAATATAGTGGTTTCTCAGAGAATTGAGAATCAATCTCCCCAAGGGCCCAGCAATACCACTTCTGGGTGTATACCCTAAAGATGCACATTCACACTCCAAAGGTATTAGCTCAACTATGTTCATAGCAGCATTATTTGTAATAGCAAGAACCTGGAAACAACCTAGATGTCCCTCAACTGAAGAATGGATTAGCAAACTGTGCTACATCTACACAATGGAATACTACTCAGCAGTAAGAAAAAATGATATCCTAAAATTTGCAGGCAAATGGATGGATTTGGAGAATATCCTCCTGAGCGAGGTATCACAATCTCAGAAAGATAAGCAGGGAATGTACTCACTCATTAATGGTCTCTAAACAAAAAAAACAAAAAAACAAAAAAACAAAACAAAAAAAAAAAAAACAA